>VXBP01008587.1:763140-859331 GCA_013400115.1 Rhinopomastus cyanomelas
GTAATATTAGTATTTATTATTAATTAATAATTACTATTTAGTAATATTCATTACTAAATAACCTTGTTTGTTTATTCCTATTTAGTAATCAATAATAAATAATTTACTTTACTTTAGAAAGTAAGTCTCGACTCATTTTCATTTTCTTGCAGCTGTCTCCGTAAATTGCCAGCACGTTCCGGCTGCTTAAAAGTGTAAATAAAAGAATTAATTTATAGTGGCACAATGGGATGGATTCAGCTGAGGTCTTAGATGATGCTTCCAAGTGTAGCTCTTGAGTGGTTCAGTTGCAGGCACCACGATCTAAGTTTCTTTCCTTCACTGGAGATGTTTAAGACCTGCCTGGATGTGTTCCTGTGTGACTTGGTCTAGGTGATGCTGCTGTGTCAGGGGGATTGGACTAGATGGTCTTTCGAGGTCACTTCCAGTCCCTAATGATTCTGTGATACTTTTGGCCACACTTGTGAATGCTCATCTGGGTGGAGTCAAAACTGAGCACACAGCTTAGAGTTGTACGAGGCAGTGTCCTCCGAAACCTCTGAATCAGGCCATTCTGCTCTGTCAGATCCTGAACCTCAGCTTGTTGTTGTTGTTGTAGACTAGAGCTAAGCCCCAAAACCACTCAGACCAGTGCTGTTGGGCATGCCAGGGCTTGCGGGCACCAAGGCAACTCCCAGGTCAAACAGCAGATCAGTTTAGCAAACGGGAGCTCAGGTTAGGCTGAGCAAGCATGAGGTTTTTGTTTGTTTGGCTTTGGATCAGATGCACCTGAAGTTCATCCCTTTCCTGTATTAGACTTCTCGGTTCCTTTGTTTTTAATTTGTGGAGCTTAATGAAAGTCACTTCAGATGAATGCTGGGAGCAGAACCTGGTCTTCCAGTTAAATGCCCTCAGCACCTAAGAAAATGAGGCACACAGCAGAAATTTTTTCTCTGTTGCACACTGCCACCGGACACGGAACTGCTGGAGGGGGTCCAGTGTAGAGCCATGAGGATGATGAAGGAAGTGGAGCACCTCCCATGTGAGGAAAGGCTGAGGGAGCTGGTGCTCTTGAGCTTGGAGAAAAAAAGACTGAGGGGTGACCTCATTAATGTCTATAAATATTTTAAGGCTGGATGTCAGGAAGATGGAGCCAGGCTCTTCTCAATGTCATCTAGTGATAGGACAAGGGGCAACGGGTGTGAGCTGGAACATAGAAGGTTCCACATACATATCAGAAGGAACTTCTTCCCAGTGAGGGTGACAGAGCACTGGAACAGGCTGCCCAGGGGAGTTGTGGAGTCTCCTTCACTGGAGATGTTTAAGACCCACCTGGATGTGTTCCTGTGCGACTTGGTCTAGGTGATCCTGCTGTGTCAGGGGGATTGGACTAGATGATCCTTCAAGGTCCCTTCTGATCCCTAATGACTCTATGATTCTATGAATGAGAGCCTGTGCTGAATTATCTTTTAGAAGGTTCTCTTTTTCTGTTCTTACATTCTTGATATTGCCATGTAAATCCTGTTTCAGGAACGAGCCTGGGTTGTCAAGTCCAGATCCCTGATGACAGGCAACTCTCATAAGACCATCTTTATACCTCGAGTGTGATTATGAGTCACTTCCAGTTTGCTCAGCCTAGAGAGGCCCCTTTGCAGGTGGAAACAAGCCACAGTTTCATTTATTCAGTCTTATTTTTCTGTTGTCCTGTCAGAAACCCATCCATACACCACAAACCTCTTTCTTTCAGAAGCACTTGGAGGGGGAGGCGCATACGTGTCACTTCCAACAGACATTCAGCTTTCACCTGCCAACCCTTCAGGTCGTTCCTCTGTTCCAGGACCTGCACAGTCACGCAACGTCCTTCCTCACAATAACGCAGGAAAAGCAAGCATGGGGTTCAAATAAAACAAACACAGCGCCTGATATTGATCTAAGCTGACTACAGGGGAAGGTAATTAAAAGGTTGATTATTGCTCCTGTGATGCAATTTTTAGAATCAGCACAATAAAACCTCTTCCTTTTTTTTTCCTGCTCTGCTCTGCACAAGTTAACTCCAGCTTTTAAAATCTGCCTTGTGCACGTGAATAGGGCCTGTTTGGCTTTGGAGCTTCTGATCTGTTGGAGAGCAGTGCAGGAGAAAGGGACCTCTGGGTCCTGGTGGACAGGAGGATGACCATGAGCCAGCAGTGTGCTCTTGTGGCCAAGAGGGCCAACAGCATCCTGGGGTGGATCAGAAGGGGGGTGGTTAGCAGATCAAGAGAGGTTCTTCTCCCCCTCTACTCTGCCCTGGTGAAACCACATCTGGATTGTTGTGTCCAGCTCTAGGCCACTCAGTTCAAGAAGGACATGGAGCTGCTGGAGGGAGTCCAGTGTAAAGCAATGAGGATGAAGGAAGTGGAGCACCTCCCTGATGAGGAGAAGCTGAGGCAGCTGGGTCTCTTTAGCTTGGAAAAGAGGAGACTGAGGGGTGACCTCACTAATGTCTATAAATATTTGAAGGATGGGTCTCAGGAGGATGGAGCCAGGCTTGTCTCAGTGTCATCTAGTGATAAGATGAGGGACAATGAGTGTGAGCTGGAACATAAGAGGTTCCACGTAAATATCAGAAGGAACTTCTTCCCAGGTGACAGAGCACTGGAATGGGCTGCCCAGGGAGGTTGTGGAGTCTCCTTCACTGGGGATGTTTAAGACCTGCTTAGATGTGTTCCTGTGTGACTTGGTCTAGGTGATGCTGCTGTGTCAGGAGGATTGGACTAGATGATCTTTCGGGGTCCCTTCCAACACCTAATAATTCTATGATTCTCTTATTTATAATCTCACCCAGGTGTGAAGAGAATTCAAAACCAGTGACACAGTGCCCAACTTACCAATCACTTTCTACTCCAGCTGCTTTCAGGAAAAAAACTGATTAGATATTTGAAGAGCTCTGTGTTTACTAAATAGCACCACACAGTGACTCTAATTTGATTTAGTGAGAGCTGGGCTGGCACTGATTTTATAGATGTCAGTGCTGAAACTCCAGCTGGCTCTAATGAAAGTAGTTTGAACTGTGGTGAGGACTTCTGTAAATGCCACCTTTAATTGCCAGAGTGGCAGCTTTTATGAGAGGAAAGGTTTTCCATCTCAAAGTAGTCATTGTGTCCACATCAGCTAGTAGAGGTCTGTCACAGTGGTTTTCCCATGACATTTCAGTGACTGTGGATGCTCATGCTCTCTGCCCTGGGGAAATCCTGGCTTCAAGCACCACTGCCATTCCTTGCCACCAGTGCACCACTGAGTGCTTGAAGTGAAACATGGACTCTCTGAGAGTCCTCTAAATTATTTTTATGTGCTAGCATAAGGAAAACAGAAGCCTTAGTCCAGGCATTCCAACTCTGAAGAAAATAGCACTGCCTGCCTGATCCATCCTCCCAAACTTCCACTGGGACGGAGAGCAGATGGCCACGAGGGGTGTCTAGTCTGGCCATTTCTAAATTCTTCCCTGAGTCACTTATAAATCTGTTTGTCCTCCAGCCTCCCTGCAAGACAACGTGATTGTTCTTCCCTGCAAAGGCCTTCCAAAATCACAATTGCACAATTAGCAAACAATAAGGAACTTCTAAAGCCTAAATCACAATGGCTGGGGTCCACAGAGCTTTGCTGCCTCCACTGAGTGAGGGCATGTTGCTGCTTTGGTTGGGCTTGTGAAAAAGCAATTCATGAGGCTCCTTCACTGCAGTTTGCCTGCCCTGAGCTATGCACCCAATGCACAGGTAGACATCTCTCCTGGTTAGGAGTTTGCACGCAGCTGCAATACTGCTATGTCTTTCATACACCCACTACCAACCACCTAGGCATCAAGGTCTGCACCTCAGTTAGGTGCTTCTTCAATGAGGACACAGAATCTCCACCTTCCTCAGATAAACACGATTCAGCGTAGGGCTTCAAACACAGGCGAGTAGATGGTCCATGAGGAACTGGCAGCTATGAAGCTCAGCCTGCAGGTGACCCCTGTCCTCATGGCCAGGTATGATACCCTAGGACATCCTAGATACACAGTTTAGATAAACTAATTGACATGGAAGCGTGTTATCACTTCTCCTGCCCACAGCCACAGGCTGACAAACTGTACCTCACCCAGCCCGTGGAGAGCTGTGAGCAGCTCTCTGCCCACCACAAGCAGCTAATGAATTTAATTCACAGCTGCACAGCAAAAGAAAACAAAAGCTCTCAGCTCTGTGCTCTCCCTTCATAGCTAAGATCTTCCATGCGTGTCTTAATGTACCCTAAATCACTGATTCCAAGTGCTTAGAAAGCTCTGGACTTTCAATAAAATGGGGTGCAGTAGAAACTGCTGCAAGTTCTTTTCAGGCTGCTGGAATAACCCTCTCTTCCCCCTTCTCAGATCCCTCAGGCATCCACAAAGCTTTTCCTTACCCACCACCCCAGGTCTGATACCATGGGAACAATGACATTGCTCCTCAAGATGGGTTTAGGTGTGCTTCAAGCTGGTCTGCCATCAGAAACAAGGAAAACAGGCACTGGCTTCTCAAGCAAGAGAGACAGTGCAAAACCCCCAAGCAGTGAATGCTTTTGAGGCTGCGTTCAACACACATTGTAGTAGCTGAGATCAACACAGACAGGTGAGACAGACACTCAAAGAGCAGTAGGGTCCCAGTGTTTTACACCCCTCATCTCACTCATGCTGACTACAGCTTTGACACCTGCATTAGACTAGACGCTGACCTAAAGCTAAAACCATCCTCTTTTCTGACCAGTCCCTCCTGGTTTACCTGTGCTCATGGAGACTCAAAGACCCACAAAATAAACCTGCACTGAGTAGATCTTCTGTCTCATTCTTCCACAGCTGCCTAAGGGTCAGAAAGCCCCTGTGTGGCCCATATGCTTTTCACACTGGTTAGTTGCCAAAACGTTGCACCTCCTTTGCTCATCAACAGTACAACAGCTAACAATAGGTTCCACCATGGATTAGGAGGATTTACTCTCAGGGATGAACAAGTGTGGAGGGTTTTTCAGCACCTGGATTTAGTCACTTACTGAACAAAAACCCAGGAGAGTGGTGGTGGCGTAGGGATCAGAAGACCTGACGATGTTCAGCTGCCTGAAGGATCCATCCTCCTGAGACATGGCAGACCAATTCCCCTCTAATGAAGACATTCCCCATAAGAGATAAGCAAGATGTGTGGCATAGACTGGGACAACTGGAATGCACGTAGATAGGGCACTGACAGAAGAATCAATGGGGCAATGTTTCCTCTAAAAAAAGAAGTAGGTCATCACAGGCATCATCTCAGACTGTTTCTGTTTATCTCTGTCTTCACACTTTTCTAGTGGCATCAAGGTACTAATCCCTTCTCCTTTACTGTGGTTGTCTTTCATCTTTCCTTCTCTCCACTTCAAGTCTACCTGTTCACATTAATAAATCCACAACCTGATTTCATTTTCTGAAGAAAGTACATGAAAATGGGCCACAGCAGTATCTTCTTTTTAACACAGAATCACAGAACATTAGGGATTGGAAGGGACCTCGAAGATCATCTAGTCCAATTACCCTGCCACAGCAGGATCCCCTAGACCCAGTTATTAGGGATTGGAAGGGACCTTGAAGATCATCTAGTCCAATCCCCCTGACACAGCAGGATCACCTAGATCCAGTCACACAGGAACATATCCAGGCACTTTTTAAACATCTCCAGATGTATCAGTGACCAATATCACAGTATCACAGTATTACCAAGGTTGGAAGAGACCTCATAGATCATCAAGTCCAACCCGTTACCACAGAGCTCAAGGCCAGACCATGGCACCAAGTGCCACGTCCAATCCTGCCTTGAACAGCTCCAGGGATGGCTCTCATGTTCTTTAGCTACTTGTCAGCAAGTGGCTAACAAATTATTGGTGCCTCATGACTGTTTGTTTTTTGTTTTCTGTTACTTGCCATGGGGCATGGACCTCCAAAGGCTTTTCCTGAGCATCTTACTTTGAGGCAATGGCAGCAGAACTAGACCTGTGCTTCATAAGGTTTCAAATCTTGCTCTGGACTTACTTCACCTTTTTCTGCTGCTGAGAGCTGCTTCCACTCTGTGCAATGCAAACACGTATGTGGTTGTGTGAGCTGAGATCTGACCTAGATCTGATGTCAAACACTTTGTTCCCTTACGTGCTGCTGGCTACAGAAGCACCGCGTCTTAACCAGTCTTGCTGCAGCAGCCAACTACTTTGTCTTTGAACAGACTCTTAGTCTTGGATGATGATGTATTCCTGTCAGTCAGATAACACTGAGGAGCTGTTGCAAGCAATTGCAGTCTTTGCCCTTTGCCTAGTTTTCAGTCAAATGTTGGGCAAGAGGTTTCCATGGGAAAAGATTCCTTTGGACAGGATCTTTTGCAAGACTGTTGTACAGCTTTGGACAAACACGCTACTCTAGAATAGAAAACAGCAGATTATCACTGGTTTCATGCAAAAAGGAAGATCACTTCTGTGGTCAAGTTCCTACTGCAGAGCAAGGAAGAGACACAGTCTGACAGGAGACGATCTGGCATGGAGAGCATCACAGAACATAAGAGATTGGACGGGACCTCGGAAGATCATCTAGTCCAACCCCCCTGCCACAGCAGGATCACCTAGACCAAGTCAGAGAGTCACAGAACATTAGAGATTGGAAGTGACCTCAAAAGATCATCCAGTCCAACCCCCTGACACAGCAGGATCACCTAGACCAAGTCATAGAGTCACAGAACATTAGGGATTTGAAGGAACCTTGAAAGATCATCCAGTCCAACCCCCTGCCACAGCAGGATCACCCAGACCAAGCCACAGAGTCACAGAACATTAGGGATTGGAAGGGACCTCGAAAGATCATCCAGTCCAACCCCCTGCCACAGCAGCATCACCTAGACCAAGTCACATAGGAAAATGTCCAACCGAGTTTCAAATGTCTCCAGAGAAGGAGATGGATAGTTGAGAATAACTTTGTATTTATATAAAGTTATATATATATACACACACATACATCTATATAAACATATGTCAGATACTTTAGCATAAAAAAAAAGATAATATAGACTAAAGCAGAGAGATTTACAGTTGAAACCTCGAGACTATGAGTATTTAGGGCTGAATGTTCTCATAAAAGTCCCCACGCTAACTTTATCACAAACACATCTACTCTTTCATAACTTTACGTTAAGTCATGTTCAAAGACTCATCAAACAGAAGTGAAGAGTCTCCTGGCAAAAAAAATATCCTTAAAACGTTTACCTAGTGGTAACTAATAGCTCTGGATTGTTCCTTCGAGCTTGGAAGCCGTCGTAGAAAGCGCAGTGAAGAGTCTTGACATTTACTGTGCATTCCAGTTTGAATTTACTAATGGGTACAATTCAGCTCCTTTCTGTGCCACACAATGCCAGGGATTCAGCTCAGCGCCGTGCAGACTTCCAAGGGTGATTGGGGAATAATTACACAGAAGGTCAAAAGCCTCTTGGGCTGCAGTAAGTGCTATTTCTTACAGGCTTGTGAGTTTGTTTAAGCAGAACATTATAATCAGGAAGATATTGGAAAGGATCTCAAGGAGATTACTTTTATACAGTACAGGGTCCTCCTCGTAAGGAAAGATACACCTTATTTTCAGTTATGGAGAAGGTCACCTAGAGAGAAGGGACTTTTAGAACCAAGAGGCAACTACAGTTCTGCTCATTGTGAGCTGCAGCTCCTTCTCCAAAGCAGGATTTCATTGCTGCGTCTCGAGATAAGAATGGGCTGAACACCCAGCCCAGGGTGAGCAGGCTGCATAAGTGTCTTCAGACCAGTTTCCCTGCATGAAAGAAATCTGCTTTTTGTGAATGGAACCAGATACTGGAAAAACAGAAACGCGGGTACGTCTCTGGTGGCATCGCCGGGAAAGGATGGGGGAAGAGGAGCGATGCTGGTTACAAAATGCTGCCTATACAAAGCGAAGGTGTGGAGGTGTGGGAACACACACACAAGCCTTGCTCCAGAGTCTCTTCTTTCATTGAAATGAAGAAAACTCAGAAATATGCTCCTTCCTCTCCACACTCTCCACATAACAATTCTCGCCAAGTGTTAGTCCTGGACGGACACGGATGTCACCTTCTTGACCGGTAAGTTCTTGTAAGAAAAGAGCACCACTGCTACACCAGTATTTAAGAACAAAGACCAGTACCAGGTTGATATGGAGACCCTTCTGATTCTCTGAGAAGCCTTGAGACCGCATAGACCTTGCACAAGACTCAAGAGACAAGGCATGGATTAAGCAACAGGCAGACATCACCATGGTGAAAGGGCATCAGTGATGTCCCTCAGCACGAAGAGCGTGATTAATCTCATTTAATTCACGGGGTTTTTTTCTTTTTATTTATTCCAGGTATCTGAGGTACTCACAAAACTTCAATTGAAGAGAAGTGTCCTTCCATTCCTTGGGAACAAACACCTCATGAACTCCTGAAGCACTTGAGCACTGAAAGAAAAACAAGTAGAAACTTTTGCCAGTTCGGCAATGAAGCTGCCAAGAGCTCTGGAGTCACTATTAGTTATTTTTATCAGAGAGGGAAGCTGGCTATGAGCCCAAACAAAGAGTGAGTCTTGAGTCTCATGCTGAATATGGGGAAGCTCAGGTTTAGATGTGATTCTAACAGAAGGAAGAACTAAGGTGGCAATTATCTGTCCCCTGCAACACCGCACGCAAACTTCCTTCTACCCCTGTCACTGCAGCTCACCGAATGAACATTATTGGCACAGAAGACAGTCCTCACCACCCGATCTCTGTCTCACGTGGTGATCACCACGATGCTTTGTCTAGAGATGAAGTGTGATGTTCCCTCATCACCCTATTTTACTCAGAGGTCCCGCAGTCCCCCTGACTCATAGCCCCAACAAGAGTGTGCAGCCCATCTAGTCAACACAGGACAAGGATGACAGCAGTGAGATCCACGTGCAGTCAGCGATCCTGAGCTCAGAGCTGTTCTGCTGCCACAGTCTCCCACTTGCAGCGTGTGTCACAGAAATGAACCGTTTGGCCTGTAAGTAACAGGTTGGATCTTGTTTCAGAACGATTCCTGAATAGGTTGCTGAAAAGCTCTCAAAAGCACCTCCACCTCTTCAAAGGACCCCACCCTCTTTACTCACAGTGGGTTATGAGGAAGTTGCTGCCTTTTTCGTTTGTGGGTTAAGCTGACCTGATAAAGACAGGATTTCATGTGGGGCTTCTTGTGAGTCTCATGATAGACAAGCACCTTAGGTATGAACAGGTTTGCTCTGAGACATGGGGCAGGGTGTGGGGGGTGTTTGCTCCAGGATTGCACCCATATAGAAATTGTACTTCCACATATAGAAAATATTGACTTGCATCTCTGGCCACATCTGAATCAACCCCAAACTCAGGATCATGACAGTTTGGAATTGGATGTCATCTCAAGCTGCTGTTTTGGGGAGAGGTATTTATGAATGTGTATTTTGATGCAGCAGGTCAAGTGAGTAATATGATGTCCTTCAGCACTCCAAAGCACTGGCCTGCAATGAACATGATTCTGGTGTTTTCTTCAGCATCTTATCACAGAATCATAGAATGTACTAGAAGGGACCTCTATAAGTCATCTAGTCCAACCTCCCTACACTGGGACAACTCTACCTAGGTCAGGGTGCTCAGAGCCTCATCAAGCCTGACCTGAAATGACTCCAGAGATGGGGCCTCCACCCCACTTGAGTGAATAGGTCCTGCATTTGTATGTTAATGCTTGTGGAGCAAGATGTTATCTAATCCCAATTCCATAGGTGGTTTTAATTTAAATAAAGGTGCTGCAGATTCTGCTTCCCTGTCCTCCCAAGTTAGCCATCTGTACATGTGCTCAATATTCTTTGGCCAAGGCATGCCACAGCTGTACCTGTGACTGTGAACACACAATCCCACCTCCTGTCCACCTGAGGACCTCATGTGCAACATGCAAAAAGATCTATCCAGGTCTTCTTGGCCTGACCTTCTCAGGTGCACCCTGACCTTCTCAATGGCGTGATGACAGCTTACATGTGCTGAACATTCCTGAACACATAAAGCACTAAAATGCTCCAACAGAAAGCCTCCCATTGCACCGACCCTATGGCCTCCTAGATGATCAAGAGCAGATTTGGCTTTCAGATGGCCTCAGGTAACCCTCAGGATGCAGTGCACCTGCATCAATACGTCTACATGTTCTTACCCAGCAGAATCCTCACTTGGCTTGTACAATGGAAATGAGAAGTAGGTGTGCCAACACGTATCAGTGGGGGAAATTCACCCTTAATCCACAAATTGTTTGCTCTGTGAAGACTGAAGTACTATAAAAAGTGGTTCCTTTATGCAATGCAGCCTGCAGATTACAAGACTCAAGAGACAAGGCAAGGATTAAGTGCATTAACACACAATGGATGAATGTCAGTCCAGTCTTTATCCATGTCAAACCAGCACTGGGAAAGAGTCATAAGCTAAATATTTATAGCAAGGAGTCCCATCATAAAACGATAACATTCAGGCTGAACACTAGAAGAACTAGAGGTCTGTAGAAGACAAAGTGAACCAGGAATTCCAGGTAACCCATGGCATGTAGTAGAGTAATTATATCTGTGTCTGGCTAATAGAAGTTGCAAGAGAAACTGCATTTCTCAAGTTTGGGATAAGCCACTAGAAACAGCTGATCTGGCTGCACGTTAATCTCACTGCAAAGAGTACAGGCAACTTTTTGTACCATTGATAATGCCAAGAAGGCCAGTGGCATCCTGGCCTGGATTAGAAACTGTGTCCAGCAGGAGTAGGGAGGTGATGGTCCCCCTGTGCTCAGCACTGGTGAGGCTGCACCTTGAGTGCTGGGTCCAGTTTTGGGCACCTCAGTACAAGGGAGATATCGAGGGGCTGAAGCGAGGGCAGAGGAGGGCAACGAAGCTGGCAAAAGGGCTTGGAGAATGAATCTGATGAGGAGAGGTTGAGAGAGTTGAGTGCTGTTTAGTTTGAGGAAGAGGAAGCTAAGACACCTCATCACTCTCTACAACTACCTGAAAGGACACTGTAGAGATGTCGGTGCTGGTCTCTTCTCACAGGGAATTAGTGACAGAACCAGAAGGAAAGGCTTTGAGCTTCAACAGGGGAGGGTTAGACTGGACATCAGGAAAAAATTCTTCATGGAGAGAGTGATCAGGCACTGGAATGGGCTGCCCAGGGTGATGGTTGAGTCACCATCGCTGGGTGAGTTTAAAAGACACTTGGATGTAGAGTTGAGGGATCTGGTTTAGGGGTGAACATATAGAGTAGGGTTGATAGTTGGACTCCATGATCCCAGGGGTTTTTTCCAACCTGAATGATTCTGTGAAAACCTTTACCAAACCTGTTGTGAGCTAGAATTTGGCACGTGGTCTAGATGTTGGGACATGGGGGTTATGCTGCTGCCCTCCTGATGGTCTTGGAATCTGGTTTAGAGGTGAACTTGCAGAGTAGGGTTGATGGTTGGGCTCGATGATCCCAGGTTCTTTTCCAACACGAATGACTCTGATTCTGTGAACACCTTCAGAAAGGTAACGAGCAGACATTGCATCTGCTTCATATAACAAGGTTTGCGCTGTTCTCCAGTCTCACATCATGATGGAAACATCCTCACTGCTGCAGTTTGCCTCCCCCTGTATTTTTCCCATGCTCATGCTGCCAGTTTGCTTTGCTTCACTTTGCCCACTACTGTGGCTACAACTCGTAGCCCTCTCGATGGCTGCCATGGTTACTGGGCACATCTCCTTCAGCAGGTTCCTTTTTCCTGGCGGTAACACAATGTCTCTGATTCACAGGCTGCGGGATAGCGGTGGTGAGATCACTGGAGCTTACCGTCCCTTGGCACTGGAGACCAAAGAGCTGGTGTGAAGTGGGGATTACCACGGAGCGAAGAACACCAGCCTTTTGAGGTCCAGTTGCTCTGTCAGTGTTTTTCTTTCTTTGCTTTTCAGAAGCAGGGAGGAATGCGAGCGTTTCCGAGCCGCATTGTATAATTTAACAGAAGACTAATATTTTGCCTGGCAGCCGTTGTAGCTTGTATAGATGATGTCTCACACCCTTCCTCTCTCCCCCATCCCTCCAAGTTTAAGCTCACTGCTTTGAAGAGCAAAGCCATCTGACTGCAGAGTCCTTTCTTGCAGGTAATGAATTACGCGTGGGCTCACATGGCAAAGGTATAGGCTCCTTCTCCTCAGTTTTCTTTATCTAAAGCTCTTCTATGAAGAACATCTTCATTAGACCTGCCTGAAAGTGCTCTATTGAAGGTGCCTTTCAGTGAAAAGGCTTTTCTAAGGAGAGGTGGGTGGAGAGTGAAGAGGAGGAAAGGCTTTTTCTTTCTTGCCTGTTCTAAAGAGCAGAGGTATTTTGGTTATATAATGGATTGTCTCCAAATTAAAAGTCTCCAGTGCCTAGGTCCAAGACCAGTATCCCACAGAAATCAGGTTGTGCCTTGGTTCTCCTCTATGACCCAAGAACATTGCTTATGCTACATTTCCTATCATCCACAATAACCAGGAGAAACAACCTTACAGAGGTGACTTTCTCCATGGTGTTCATCTCATGGAAACACTCTGCTCACAGTTCCTCTGAGGCACCTTGTCACCTTTTCCATGTAGAAGACAGTACTTTCCTGTCAACACAACCTCAGGTACCAGTATAGGCTGGGGACTGACCTGTTGGAGAGTAGTTTAGGAGAAAGGGATGAGGACGTCCTGGTGGACAGGAGGATGACCATGAGTCAGCAGTGTGCTCTTGTGGCCAAGAGGGCCAACAGCATCCTGGGGTGGATCAGAAGGGGGTGGTTAGCAGATTGAGAGAGGTTCTTCTACCCCTCTACTCTGCACTGGTCAGACCACACCTGGAGTATTGTGTCCAGTTCTGAGTCTCTCAGTTCAAGAGGGATGTGGACCTGCTGAAGGGAGTCCAGCATAGGGCAACAAGGATGATGAAGGAGGTGGAGCATCTCCCTTATGAGGAGAGGCTGAGGAAGCTGGGTCTCTTCAGCTTGGAGAAGAGGAGACTGAGTGGTGACCTCATTAATGTCTATAAATATGTGGAGGGTGGGTGTCAGGAGGATGGAGCCAGGCTCTTCTCAGTGTCATCTAGTGATGGGACCAGGGGCAATGGGTGTGAGCTGAAACCTTCCAATCCATAATGATTCTGTGATTCTATGATCCTAAGAACCCAGAAATCCACACTGAGGGCCTGTTTCTAGCAACCCCTTTCATCAGTGAGCTTAGCTTCCTCCCCAGATCAAATTAGGCTTCTGGACTACCCACCTAATGTCCTTTATCAGTCAGAGTCAACCAGTTTAGCAGTGAGAACACGGAATGACTGCAGCTCGCTGCCCGCACCACCTTCTCCTGCCATAAAGCGCTGCCACCCTTTTCATTGTGAGATGAAATGTAAATAATGCTGCCAGGATCCTCTTGACTGAGCGAAGTGTAAATATTGATCAAAGCAGAAACTGAAACTGGTGCTGCCAAGGAACGGGTGTTTAACATGCTGCTCAGCACTTCCCTTGGATCTCTCCTTTGTGTTTATCGGCGCGTTAATTTTTCCTTGTTGCACCAGCATGTTTTTATTATTTAAGCAAATTACCATGGCTGAGGTAAGTAACACAATTACTCTTTGTTAGCTGGCCCATGGCCATCCCTTTCATGTGTTCGAGAGCCAGCCATGAATTAGAAGGATGCAACATCCCTGATGGATTTAGCGGTGACATCATAAATCCTCGCTCCGATGAAGACACTAATAGGTGCTGCAGCCAGTAATTTGCTGACACCACTGTTAAGGGCACAAATAAAGATGTCTTTCTGGGCATGGGACTATGGAAGCCAGGGCTACCGTGAAGGAAAACACCGGCCAGGTGAATTTCAGCTCCTTTGGAAACACATCTGTTAAAAGGGGAACAATACACCTACATAATGAGTGATGCTTTCTGTACTCACAATGTGCTTTGAAAACCCTGGCCAGTTGCATATAAAAAGCAGAAATAAAAGTATTTGAGGTATCTGGTAGTGGTTTGTTAATTATTTCAGCTTAGCTTAGCTAAAGCACTTCTGGAGGAGCTTGGGGGTCACCGTGAGGCAGCCATGACTGTCCTCTTCTGGCCCCAAATCCTGCTGCCATACTCCACAACTGCAATGCAGTGGGGTCGGCATGTACAAGTGAGCTTTGGGGGCACTCCCAGGTGAATCATAGGATGTTAGGGGTTGGAAGGGACCTCTCGAGATCATTGAGTCCAATCCCCAATGGAGATACATCCCTCCCTCCAGCAGCTCCGTGTCCTTCTTGAACTGAGGGGCCAGAACTGGACACAGCACTCCAGATGTGGTCTCACCAGGGCAGAGTTTATGTTAGGGTTCAAACGCTGAATTGGTGTGAAAATCAAGCAATGCTGTAGAAATCTGTTCCTTCCATTTGCCTTCTCTCTTCTTGAACAAGTCCACTTTAGAACTTCCCCTGTAGCCCAAAGGCCATTTCCAGTTGCCAGCTCAAATGCAAGCCATGTCTCTCAATGCCTCGTGGCTCCAGAAGCTGTGGCTTTGAAAGAAAGCCAAAGTACCTGCCTTCTGCTGTGCAGCATGTAGACACTACCCAACCACTGCACACACACCTCACTCTGCAGCAGCCTGCTGATGAACGTGTCTGTGCACCGCACCAAGCAGCGCTCGTGTTCCTTGTGCCACATGGTGCAAACTGGAAGAGTGCTGGTTCTCTTCCAGTTTACCCCAAAGCTTCCAAGCCTTCTGCTTCTCTAAAGCACCTGAAGCTCCCAACCCAGGCTCAGTCCAGACTGTACCTGTTCTAAGCACTCTGCATGAATTTCTATCCAATTCCAGCCTACTCCCAGCTCACTGGGACCCATCGGTGTTCCTGCTTTGTTCTGTGCTGGCAAAGAACCGATAGGACATCTGTAAACGCTGCCAGATGGGTCGGTGGCCTGACTTTGGTACATACTTCAGAACTGGTGCTTCCAAGCCCTGTGAAGCAGCAGCCAGAACTGGAGCAAAGGTTCAGTACCATTAGTGTATTAATTTCTGTCAGCAGCTGAGTCCTTTTTTTTTTTTAACCACATTTCAGAGAAAATTTCCTACCACCAGCAACTGATCAAACATGACAAGTTCTCCCTCTTGGCTATCTTGTGTGATACAGGCTACTTCACTCCTGTATTCCTTTCCAGAGTGGAAACTGCAGGTTTTGGTCAAATAAAAGAGCTTCTGTTTCTCTGCCACTGTCAGACATGGAAATTCAGGGCAATATTTTCATTGGCTTGAAAGGCCAGATCAAGTTAAAAGCCCTGATGCCAAGAGGAAGGCATCTGATGCGCTGCTTCAAACCGCAGGTCGTAATGCTCCTTGGTCCATCACTCTGTAGGAGCACCTCAACCATGCTGTTACTCCCCTTGTTAACACAGTACTGAAGTGCTAAACAAAACATTAGCAGAGACCAAGGTATGGATGTGAGCTGGAACATAGGAGGTTCCATGTAAGTATCAGAAGGAACTTCTTCCCAGTGAGGGTGACAGAGACTGGAACAGGCTGCCCATGGGTGGTTGTGGAGCCTCCTTCTTTGGAGACGTTTCAACCTGCCTGGATGTGCTCCTGTGCAGCTTAGTCTAGGTGATCCTCCTGTGTCAGGAGGATTGGACTAGATGTTTTGATGTCCCTTCCAATCCCTAATGTTCTGTGATTCTGTGAACAAAAGCCCACCACAGAGCTGCCGGGCTGAGAAAGCACATCAG
Organism: Rhinopomastus cyanomelas; assembly: GCA_013400115.1. Classification (NCBI taxonomy): domain Eukaryota; kingdom Metazoa; phylum Chordata; class Aves; order Bucerotiformes; family Rhinopomastidae; genus Rhinopomastus; species Rhinopomastus cyanomelas. Next base: position 778,890 of record VXBP01008587.1, read on the forward strand.
TAGAGGTTTGAACTGAAACTCACGGGACACACAGAGTGGTCACAGAGATTGGAAATTGTGACCCCCCCATTGGGGAAAGCGGGTGGTTCAGGTGGTCCTAGAGAGTCACTTTGAGCCCCCCACTGACCTGATCTTGGATATTGATAACTGAGCTGTAAGTGATTAACAAAGCCCATCACAGCCAGCAGCCTGAGGAATCAACCGATATCCCACTTGGACATGGTCTCTCTACGGAACCTTCCCTGCATTTCACACACACACACACACACACACACACACACGTAGAGCGCTTGCTATGAAGTGTGTTGTTGTCACAATGAAATCATGGGGAATCAGATGGAAAAATGTGTGTTTGAGCGCTTAGAGCTAGACTTGTAGACCACAAAATAGACTTCACAAGTAGAGGTCAACGTGGCACCAATTAAGACAAGATTATACTTAATGGAGAGTCACCTGGATTGAATTAAGTGTGTTTTCTTGGACCTAGCAGGCTGGAATCAGGGTAAACAAACTGCTCCAGAATTCCTAGGTGACCTTCTAATAATTATGACCAAATTGGAGTTTCAAGCCTTCAGAGCCCCCAAATTATCTTTTATATAAGAACACACGTTGCTACTCGGGAGGTCTGTTTGTTGTGATGAACAAAGCACAAAATCAATCCCTCACACACAATGCTGCAGGTGGAGGCTGCAAGCAGCATCTCAAACCCATGGAGCTAATGGGCCTCCAGTGTAAAGTGCATTTTTGAAACTCCCTTTCTTCAGACCTTCTTTCGATGCGAGAAACATAATGCCAAAAGAACTTAATGGCTTTGTTTTCCATCCCATAAACTGCTGACATGTCACTGGTGGTTAAGCACACACGGTAAGTCCAGCAGAGTTCAAGCCTGTGCTACAGTCAAGCACTGGGGCCTCTGCTTTTCTTTTTATTGCAAGTTTTATCGTTGCTCTGTGTTTGAAATGTGGGGAACGCCCATGTTTCTACAGAGGAACACAGAACAAAAACATGGTACCTGCACTTCTTGGTCCTGTGGGTTATGTCTGGGGCATCTTTGCCCTTACAGAGGTATGAACAAGGTAAGAACAACCCCAGGAGAAAGGGACCTGGGGGTCCTGGTGGACAGGAGGATGACCATGAGCCAGCAGTGTGCTCTTGTGGCCAAGAGGGCCAACAGCATCCTGGGGTGGATCAGAATGGGGGTGGTTATCAGATTGAGAGAGGTTCTTCTCCCCCTCTACTCTGCACTGGTGAGACCACATCTGGAGTAATGTGTCCAGTACTGGGCTCCTCACTTCAAAAAGGACATAGAGCTGCTGGAGGGAGACCAGCGTAGAGCTGCAAAGATGATGAAGGAAGAAGAACACCTGCCTTATGAGGAGAGGTTGAGGGAGCTGGGTCTCTTGAGCTTGGAGAAGAGGAGACTGAGTGGTGACCTCATTAATGTCTATAAATATGTGAAGGGTGGGTGTCAGAAGGATGGAGGAAGGCTCTTTTCAATGTCATCTAGTGATAGGATGAGGGGCAATGGGTGCAAGCTGGAACATAGGAGGTTCCACGTCAATATGAAAAAGAACTTCATGGTGAGGGCGATGGAGCACTGGAACAGGCTGCCCAGGGAGGTTGTGGAGTCTCCTTCACTGGAGATGTTTAAAACCCACCTGGATGTGTTCCTGTGTGACTTAGTCTAGGTGATCCTGGTGTGGCAGGGGGATTGGACTAGATGGTCTTTCGAGGTCCCTTCCAATCTCTAATGATTCTATAAAAACTGGGCAAGGATCTGACTTTAAAGAAGGAAGTACTACTAGTGTACCTAAGGTAGTTTTATGTAGGTGTTTCAAGAGTCAGCCCAACTTCCAAGGTCTTTATAAAATTAAACAACCTGTCATAAAAAAATTACATATCACAGCGTCACTTGGTGCTTCCCTCAAGGATTTGAATGTTTCAGCCTGTGTCTTGTTGTCTTGCCCCTAGGATTAGAAATGCTGCTTTTTTATTACAAAAGAGTGGGAAGATCTAGATTTTCATGTGGGATATAAAATGCTTGGTCTTTCTCTAATAAAGCTGGAGACAAATCTAATGCAATTAACACTTCAGATAAGATCGTGCAAGTTATTCAAATAGAATTGTTTTAGTTGGAAAAAACCTTTAAGATCACAAAGTCCAGCTGTTAACCTAACAGAGCCAAGTCTGCTGCTGAACCGTGTTCCTAAGCTCCATATCTACACAACATTCAAACCTGTCCAGGGATGGTGATTTAACCACCTCCTCGAGCAGCCTGCTTCTATTCCTGCCAACTCTTCCAGTAAGTTCTTCCTGATGTCTAACCTAAACTTCCCCTGGCACAACCTGAGGCCGTTTCTTCTTGTGTTTTTCTGTATTTGTTTAATCTTGGGTGTAGGGAATCTTGGGTTTGGGGACATAGGGAATCAAGTTTGAATCTTGGGTATAGGGAACCATATTTTAAAGAGTAGAAATGTATTGTGATCAATCTTTGTTAGAAGGCTTGTGAGGACAGTTCTATAAAACACCCAGAACCACAGAACATTAGAGATTGGAAGGGACCTTGAAAGATCATCTAGTCCAATCCCCCCACCATGGCAGGATCACCTAGACCAAGTCACACAGGAACACATCCAGGTGGGTTTTGAACATCTCCAGAGTAGGAGACTCCACAATCTCCCTGGGCAGCCTGTTCCAGTGCTCCATCACCTTCACTGTGAAGTTCTTTCTGATATTTATATGGAACCTCCTATGTTCCAGCTCACACTCATTGCCCCTTGTCCTATGACTAGATGACACTGAGAAAGTCTGGCTCCATCCTCCTGACACCCACCCTTCAAATATTTATAGACATTAATGAGGTCACCCCTCAGTCTCCTCTTCTCCAAACGAAACCTTTGTGTGGGACACACAGATAAAGGAGTAATGAAGGTATAAATAGCTGTTGGGCACCGTCTGATTCAGGATTTCACAACCTAATTATTTCCAAATCTAACTGTTGCCACCATCCTCTTTCCACCTGACCCAGATTCCTAGCATCACTGTACAGTCACACTCAACCTTCATCTCATCCCCAAGGTTATAGATGTGTCCTTTCCTTGCTTTTCTTGACTTCATACCCCAGTTACATCTCAGTCCTGTGCTCACTTTACACACAACTTACCACCTCTTCATACTGCTGTTACCTCTTCCTCTCCTCCTCCCAGCCCCACCGCCCTGTGCTAGATAGGAAGACAAGAACCTCACACAGACCTGGACCAATCTCTGTTGCACTGATCCTATTCAAACACCTGAAAATGAGTCAGCTTGGGCTAGCAAGCATGGTATAAGACTTGCCTCCTCGGGGAGGAATCAGTAACTCTCATCATCTGGTGGTTCTAAGTAAAGCAGCTGCTTGCAACAAGATGCTGAGAACCCCCGAGTTCTCTGCCCCGTGCTCATCCCACATACAAAAGCACAAGCTCTAGCTGCTCCATGAAATCATCATAAATAAATACCTTACCTGAGAGATGTTAACTACTTCCCATCTGGGTGCTTCATCACTTGTAGTGAGGTTTGCAGTGTCCCGTGCCCGTGCATCTGCAGTCACGTGGTGTGTGTCCTCCTAAGGTAAGAGTCACGTTAGACATCAGGCACAGGAACCAAGACGAGCTGGATGGCCTTTGGCTGTGGCTACTTAAGATAAACTGGCTGGCAGAAAAAAATCTGATTCTGAGTCAGATTTGGACAGGAATTTCTGTTGTGAGTGACAAGGGACTCCCATCTAGGAACAGGAATCAGTGATTCACATGTTAGAGGAAATTCACCTTGAGATCACCACAACTTTACAGGTTCCATCTGTAGTAGCTCTACTACCCTCTCACAGAATCATAGAACCATAAAGGTTGAAAGACACCTACAAGATCATCAAGTCCAAATGTCAACCCAGTGTCACCATGCCCACTAAACCATGTTCCCTGGTGCCACATCTACGTGGTTTTTGAGCCCCTCCAGGGACAGTGACACCTCCCTGGGCAGCCTGTTGCAACACCTGACCACTCTTTCAGTGAAGAGGTCTTTCCTAACATTTAATCTAAACCTCCCCTGGCACAGCTGGAGGCCATTACTTCTCTTCCTCTCACTAGTGCCTTCGGGAGAGGAGAACAACCACCACCTGTCTACAACCTTTTTTCAGGTAGTTGTAAAGAGCAATAAGGTCTTCCCTCAACCTCTTCTCCAGACTAAACAACCCCAGCTCCCTCAGCAATTGCATGGAGGACTCCAAAGCCTCTGCTCCTCTGCAGAGAGGGTCATCCTGGGTTTGGGGAGCCTTCCTGCCTGGTGTAGAGGAGCAGACACCACAGAGCACCACCACAAAGCCTGGCTGTCTCTGCCTCCCTCTCTGCCAGTGCTGCCACAAGAGTTTCATAGAATCATAACATTGTTTAAGATGGAAAAGACCTTCAAGATCATCTAGTTCAATCACAACTCTAACTCTACATAGCCCATTAGTCTAACTCCACCCTGTCCTTGAGCACCCCCCTTGCATTTCTGCAGGCTCTGTGTGCTGCTGCCACACCTTGGAAGATGCAGAGCCTTCTCCTCTTGTCTCTTGCAGCTATCAACCAGGGTGTGGTGGACTTCAGCAGAGCTCAGCCTCTGCCCCAGACCCTCTGAATGCAGGAAAACACACAGCAAATAGTAGGTGTCACAGGGCTCTGCCCACATGGGGGCCAGAAGGACTCCACGTGTTAAGCTGCATGGGATAGGACGAGGGGCAATGGGTGTCAGCTGGAACAGAGGAGGTTCCACATCAATATCAGAAGGAACTTCTTGCCAGTGAGGGTGACAGAGCCCTGGAAGGGGCTGCTCAGGGGGGTTGTGGAGTCTCCTTCCCTGGAGATGTTTAAGACCCACCTGGATGTGTTCCTGTGTGACTTGGTCTAGGGGATCCTGCGGTGTCAGGGTGATTGGACTGGATGGTCTTTCGAGGTCCCTTCCAATCCCTGATGTTCTGTGATTCGGTGACACAGCCAGCCTTTAACTGGGGCTGGCAGCAAGGGTGTGGGTGCGGGCCAGTCTTCGCTCTCTGCACGGTAGCCCTGCTGTGCTGAGCTGCAGAGGCACTGCTTTTCCATCTACCAGCAGCAGCTGGAATCAGAAACAGAAAAAGAATAACAAAGAGAAAAAAACAATGGGTTTCATGTACTCATTAAGCCCTTCCTGCCTCCTACAGAAAGGTGTCATCTTCCATTGTGTGTTGCATAAGCGACTGGGTTTCACCACCACTCCTGCAAGTTGTGGCCAGTGAACTACAGTTTGGTCAGAGACGAATTCAAGCTCAAATCTCTGTCTCAACGACCTAGTTAAGAAAAAAATCCATTGAGCCTCAAAGCCTCCTTAAAGTTAAGGCCATCAGTATGAACCAAACCAGAGCTGGCAGTCCCAAAGGGCCACATTAATGTTTCCCACAGAAAAGCCCCCACGAATTTGGAACTTCAGCCCCACACTTGGCAGGTTATTGATTTATTTTAATTCGCAGCAGCCCGACTGAGGAACACTCACCTTACAGGTGTTGCTAGTGATGCAAGCCCAGGGAATAAATCCTTTCTGCTGTTGATGCACTGTGTGCCAAACCTCATCTTGAGCCCCTGGCTCCTGCTGTACTTTTCTCGTGTCTGTGCTGCTGCTCTGTGATAAGTGAAACTTGCAGAATCACACGTAGCGTGGTACAGGAACAAGCATCTTGTCTGGGGAGTGGTCACTGCCTGAGGCGAGATACTTGGGTTGTGTGTGCGTCTGTGGAGGCTCCTGTGGTAACTGCAGCGAGGGTTTTAGAACCAAACTAAGGTGCTGGGGCTTTGATTGCAGATGTCAGACAAAACAGGTAACAAAGCAAGACTGAGGAAGGACAAGGGCATCTTTCTCGTGTTCTCCTCCCTGCTCCTCACCACAACCAGCCGCTTCTCTGCCTGTTCTGTTTGCCCTAAAGCCCTTTGTAGTCTTCCCTTCTTGGCACATTCATAGAGTCCTGGGAAGATAAGAGGTTACTCTCAGTCATGCTGAGAAACCCCATTATTTGTAAATAAATGAATAATCAGAACCAAAAAGCTTTGCAGAAATCCTCTATCAGCCTTTCCTGATGTTTTATCACACACCTCGGCAACAGCCTGCAGAACTCTCCAGTCGACTGAAGCAGCTTCGTTACCACCTTGCACCTACAGACATCAGTTTCATTTCAGTTCAGCCCAGGTTTTCAATTTCCATGGGGCTTCTTCCCCTCTCCTGTGACTCCTCCTGTAAGCAAGGATAAAGGAGCAGTGAAAACCCCAGCAGTAGTCCCCCAGTTTCCCACTCACATCATTTTACTGGAACCCATCTAACAGCCTGAATGCAGGATGAACCCCCTCCCAGTACAGACGTGTCTAAAACCTGTTTCATGTCCCTGCTGTCCCCTGGGGCTCTGCATCTTCCTTGTCTGTCCATTCCCTGGTGGCATGGGGGCAGTGATGTGTGCAGGTCCCTGGGCTGTCTGGGTGGCCATGTGGGGCCATGTTGCTCCTACCACAGAATCACAGAATCATTAGGGATTGGAAGGGACCTTGGAAGGTCATCTAGTCCAATCCCCCTGACACAGCATGATCACCTAGACCAAGTCACACAGGAACACATCCAGGTGGGTTTTAAACATCTCCAGAGAAGGAGACTCCACAACCTCCCTGGGCAGCCCGTTCCAGTGCTCCATCACCCTCCCTGTGACCAGTTGCACTTGCAGTCCAGGCTCAGGCTGAAGCCATGCTGCCTGTGCAGGAAACAAGAACACGACAGGTCTAAGGACCACCAGGAGCTTTGGGGCATCGCTGGAAGCACCAGCTCAAATGTGAGAGACAGGCACAGAAGGAGTCTGAACATTAGCTTCCTCCCCTTGGCCTTTTGGTTCTAATATATTAAACTAAAGGGCTTCCAGAAGCACTATGCAGCTTTTGTGTCGCCACATGGACTGGTACCTGGCTCCTAAAGTGTTCCTAGTAATGCTCCTGCTGTGCACAGGCATGAAGTTGTAGAAGTACCTCAACTACCTCCAGAAGACAGTCCATACACACGTGCATGCGTGTAGTGTGTACATGAACACACACTTCTACACTCAGCAGCTCTGTGTGTGCATTGCATGCCTGTACGTGCTGCCAGCCAGACCTCTGACGTCAGTGAAGACATAGCTGGAACTTGAGAACAAATGAGGAATTACAGCAGCTTTACCTGCTGGGGAACAGTTGCATCCCACTTCCCACAGCAGGCAGCCCTAGTTGTCAGTGGTTCTGACACGTTTCCACCAGGCTGCCGAAGCAGGAGAGGAAGCTGCTGCCCGGGAAATCCCCTGCTGTCCCAGCCCGAGCCACACACCGATGGGCTCCGTGCCACCCTGGCGATGAAGCAATGCCAGCCTTCTCCTCTTCCCAGCCTGCCAGTTCCTCAAACGTAGTGATTGAGTGTGACTGCATCGGCCAGGGCCAGATTCACCTCTGCTGAAACCAAACAGCACAGGAGGATGCCCAAGACTGTCCTCGTGAAAGGGCTTGAGCCTCTTCAGCCTCAAATCAGACCCAGGGTGTTAGCTAAGGTGCTGTTGCATTTATGCTGTTTGCGGTGGCTTCTTCTTCACACGACCTGTTTGATGAATGCGTTTCACCACACGTCTTTGCTGGCCAGAGACCACTGGATGGAGACATAAAAAGCCTTTCACAGAATCACACAGAATCACAGAATCATCACAGCTGGAAATGACCTCCAGGGTCATCGAGTCCAACCTTTATCCCAGTATCTAACCACTACACCATATCCCTAAGCGCCGCATCCACTCGTTCCTTAAACACCTCCAGGGATGGTGACACCACCACCACCTCCCTGGGCAATCCATTCCAGTACCTAACCACCCTCTCAGCCGCAGGGTCCTTGCAGCGCTCGGCCGTCAGCACCGCCGCGCGTGCGATGCCACACGTGCCACATTCACAATCCTGCTGGTCACAGGGAAATAAAAATCTAATGGCCCCTCGCAGGCTGCATACCGGGGCCTCTTCACGACATCGCTTTGGTAAGGAACACAGAGGGGAGCCCATAATAAATGTTACAAGGGGAAATACCTTCGACTGATAAGGAGCCGAGCGGATGACAAACCACACAAGCCTCCAGTGAACCCCTCAGGAGCAGATAACCTTGAGATGTACTGCATATAAAGATTAAACAGCAACCTGAGCTCAGCGGAGCCTTGCAGCTGTCGTGGTTTCAGTGTTTGCTCTGGTAGTGTCTTCTGGACTCCACTGTTGGTTTCTGTCTGCTAATATTCTGGACAGGCTCAAAAATACAGGTGTGGAGGGGCCATCCCAGAAAACAAAAGAGTGCATTGGAAATGCTCTATGGGGTTCGGGAGATCGGTATCTCCTGCAGCCGAGAACACAACCAGGCAAGGGTGCAGCGCGGCTGAGCAAAGCCATAAACAAACCCACGAAGGATAGAACACGCTGACCAGCTTGAGCTGACTGGCTGAAGCTGGCTCTTCGTTCCTCCATCCATCCTAGTTATTATGGGCTGTGTATTTTTGGTCAGACAAACGCACGGGGCAGCAAATGTCTCTGTTAGCAGGCTTTGCCAGGAAGGGTAGTGGCTACTGCTGCTATTCAGGGCTCTCAGGGGAAATACCAGTGGGTAAAAAAAATGTGGCCAGTTACAGACCGGGTCAAAACCTCAACCAGGGCAATCATTCTGCCTAATGGTTGAAGCGGGAGAGCAGGGAACAGACAAACGAGTAGGGATCTGAATGGCTGCAGTTATTCCGAGCAGCAGGAAGGGCTTCTTACTGCAAGGGTGGCACAGGTTGCCCAGAAAGGTTCTGCGCTCTCCGTTCTTGGAGATGCTCAAAAGCTGCGTGGAAGCAGTGCTGGCAACTGGCTTTGGGTGTCATTGCTTGAGGAGGAGGGCTGGACAAGATAGCCTCCAGAGGTCCCTTCCAGCATCAGCCATTCAGTGATTCTTCCATTTCTTGCTCAACTACTGATTCAATCATAGACTCATAGAATCATAGACTCATAGAATCATAGACTTATAGAATCACAGAATCATAGAATCATATAGAATCACAGAATCATTAGGGATTGGAAGGGACCTCAAAAGATCATCCAGTCCAATCCTCCAGTATTCCCTAATAACCATTACTTTCCCAACATAAAACTTCCCCTAACATCCAATTTTTTAAAACAAATCCAATTTTACCTAATATCCAATTTTTTCCCAATATCAAATTTTCCCACTAATATCCAATTTTTTCCAGTATCAAATTTCCCCACTAATATCCAATGTTCCCTAATATCCAATATATTCCCTAATATCCTATATTTGCTAACATTCAATATATTACTTAATATCAAATATATTCTCTAATACCCTATATTCCCTAACATTCAATATATTCCCTAATATCCAATATATTCTCTAATATCCTATATTCCCTAACATTCAATGTATTCCCTAATATCCAATATATTCTCTAATATCCTATATTCCCTAACATTCAATATATTCCCTAATATCCAATATATTGCCTAATATCCAATATATTCCCTAGTATCCAATACATTCCCTAATACCCACTATACCCCTGCCTGGCTCACTTGGCCTCACTCTTCCAATGTCCAACCAAAACCTGGCACCACAAGGGACACAGTGCTGGGGGCTGGAGTACCTCAAGCAGGTCTTTCAGCCAAGGGTCCTGTATGGGGGTGCTTCCCTATTGCAGGCTGGCAAGGACCCGTGGGTGACCCTCTTGCACTACCAGAACTCCATCTGGGAGGCAGACAGTCTTCCCAGGCTCAAGGATAACAGCAATGTGTTTGTTTTGAGCATGTAGAGAGGGGATCCAGCCACTCCGCGTGCACAGGTGAAGGTGGGCACTCCACACCACACTTGCAGAGAGCCAGCCGTACCCTGCGCGTGTACAAAACACCACGTGCCAGCTTTTCACTCCAAGCTGAGTGTTCAGCAACAAAGGGAAGAAAAAGAGGTGATGGGGGGGGGAGCAGTGATGAGAGGGATTAGATGACAACTGAGCTGTTGTTTGTGCAAGAAATAACTTTTGAGGAACAGAGCACAGGTCAGCGCAGTGGACGGTGTGGGCGTTCAGAGCAGTCAGACTAAACAGGCGCTGGTGTGCTTTATCCTTAACAGCACTGCTGGGAGCAACACTGCTATTGAATGCATGCAGACACAGAGAGACAACAAACAGCCTAAAGCAGAAGTGTCTTGGAAGGTCCAGGAGGACTATATGGTCTTTAAATTTACTGGTGTTTTGAGAGGCTCAAGCACAGCTTTGGTTCAGACACATCTCTTAACAAGGTTCAGAGGTCTCCAAATCACTTTGTTTACTCATTTTTCAGCCTGCAGCCATGCAAGACAATGGTTTTATTGTATAACAGATCGTTAAAAGCAAGCTGATGGAAACGTAAGGGAAAAGGAAAAGCCACATTCAAGGAGAACTTTCACCAGTGAGAGCAATGCGCAGCTCCAAGTCACAGAATCACAGAATCATAGAATCATTAGGGATTGGAAGGGACCTCGAAAGATCATCTAGTTCAAGCCCCCTGACACAGCAGGATCACCCAGACCAAGTCACACAGGAACACATCCAGGTAGGTCTTAAACATCTCCAGAGAAGAGACTCCACAACCTCCCTGGGCAGCCTCTTCCAATGCTCTGTCACCCTCAATTGTGATGAAGTTCCTTCTCATATTCCAGCTCACAACCATTGCCCCTCATCCTATCATTAGATGACATTGAGAAGAGCCTGGTTCCATCCTCCTGACACCCACCCCTCATATATTTACAGACATTAATGAGGTCACCCCTCAGTCTCCTCTTTTCCAAGCTCAAGAGACCCAGCTCCCTCAGCCTCTCCTCATAATCACAGAATCACAGAACATTAGGGATTGGAAGGGACCTCGAAAGATCATCCAGTCCAACCCCCTTGCCAGAGCAGGATCTCTGACAGTTGTCCTAGACCGGCTCAAACATAGAAGACTTTTCTTTCCTTGTGGAATGTCCCTGGCATCACAGCTACCTCCTTCAGCAGCCTGTTCCTTCGCTTCGTGACCAAACGCCCGCTTGGCTACGCGGGTACCTCAGGATGCAGCACGTTGGCTGTGCCGGCCTCCCTACACACAGGGCAAGGATAGATGAACCACGAATCCATTAAAACACTTAGGGGGCTCACATTACAATAACAGTAACACAGAGCAGATTTTATGCCATCCCTGGGCATTTCTGTTCAAGCTGCAAGGTGCTACTTTAACTCTCCCAGCTTTGCCACAGATGCACAATCACTATGACAGGAAAAGAAATGTCTACTTTACATGATGGCTTTTAAAAATCAGAAAAGCAAGTGAAATCCATTTCTTAAGCAAACACTCCATTAAAAAAAATCACTATATGTTTATAGAAAAGATTTTTTTTAAACAAAGGTTTAATTTTAAAAAATCAGTAACTGGATGTTCCAGAAGGCTCGAGTCATCCACAGTAATAATTAGGGGGCTCTGTTCCATACAAAATGCTTTATTTAACCTTCATGCCTCCATTCAGATAACTATACAAATGCATACATTGAAAGGTTTAAACTCTAGTTCAGTTCACAGCTCGATTCATAGGAAAGTTGAATACAGAAAAGCAATGCACCAACAAAACCTGTCTGAGACACCATTCAGAGACGATAACACTTGCTCATTGGAATCTTTGAGAACTGAGTGGAATAACCATCCTCCGACAGAATCTCATGAGGGGGCTCCCTTTACATCATCATAGGGCCAAAGTCACCGTCTTACAGGAAGGGGGGAAAAAAAGCTCTGAGTATATTTACAATACGTACACTATACATAAATACAAGAACAACACTTACATAATATTAATAAACATAACATAGGTGTTGCCTAAGCACTACAGAGTATATAAATGCAGAGGAAACTATTGGGAAATTAGATCTTCAGGTGCTTACTTTTGTTTTTTTGAAGAAAAGGAAGTTTTGCATTTAAAAGCTTTTGAAAAGAAGACAAAAGAAAGGCTTAAGAAACTAATGCGTTTGCTTGTAGCACTGGTGTCATGATTCCTTTTTAAGAGTAGGACCTCTATTGCCACTACTGTCTTGATGGGGTCACCAACAACGACCCTCTCTCTTGCATCCTATCTAGGAAAAAGATTGAGGTGCCGTTGCTGTGAAGCTGCAGTTCCAAATGAATCAAGTGATTCATTTGATTGATCATTCAATCAGCTATGGGATGTTGTTGTATTTTTACACAGGAGGATCAAATAAACACTGGTCAGTACTTACAAGGACCTGATTAGAAGGAACAAGCTGGGGCCACATGCAGCTCTATCCTTAGGATTCCATTCAGCTAACACCACGGGGGAGTTTGCTTCTTCCACAAGCGACTTGGCCACGAATCCTATTTCTCATCGTTGTTGTTTCCTCCTAAACACAGCTGAAAGAACTTTCCAGTCTAAGGGTATTTTTGACCCCACATGTCGATGGCAGTGTCCAAGTCTCTCTTTCACTTGAAGTGCATGAGTGTGTGTGTGTCTCTGTGTGTGGGTTGAAGGTCTTAAGGCTGATGGTGCATGAAACTTAATAATTCATTACTACCCCTGTGTGTATTCAACTGCAAGTGTAAACGGGAGATACAGCCTTTCAGGGACTGACAGCAGGTCAGGAGAGCATTCTGCGTAGGTGTTTGGGGAGGAACCTGCATCACCAAGGAAGCAATGTATAGAATGATAAGAGAAGAAATAAACTCTCTGTGTGTGTTGGGAGGGGGGAGTTAAATGAAAAACAAGATGCAAATGTAGCAGTGAAAACCAGTTTGAAACCAAATATGACAGCGTGAACTCTGAACAGTGAGGAGGACTAGGAACCATGAAGATCATGGCTCAGAGCGTCTTTCTAGTTGTAAAGACAATCTCTACATCTAGAAAGGCAGAGATGGGGAGAAGAGAGGCACCTGAACCTATTTCTGTATTTAATGGTTCGCAGCCATGACAGCCAGTCAAAGACGTCGCCTGTCTTTGTCACCTGTAGACCTACCAGACACCAAACTATTGTTTCTCAAATGCAGAGGTCGCAGCATGGAGCAAGGTTCAGCAAGTCAACGTGTGAACAACCACTCATCTCCTCTTTCACAACTGACAGCATCTTGGCTCACTGAAACCAACTCTGGGACTGAGCTGGGCAGACGTTGCAGCTCACACATATGGACAAGGGCTTAACTCTCTCTGTTCTGATTTTCATAAGAGCCAAGATTCTCATGCCTCGGTTTGCTGGTCTGGAGGACCAAACCACTACGTTCTAAACAAGCTGAAAACAAGTAGCAGGGCAACACCATTTATTTCATCAAGTAGAGTCAGTGAGCACAAGCTGACAGAGCACTGAGAAAAAGAACAACTGCGTGTTTAGTTTTCAAAATGAAGGATCCATCATGGATTGTGTCCTTCTACATGATTATTATCTGGAGGTGACAGAACACGCGTGCTCTGGTGGAACGATCTGCACCGGTGGCTGATGCTGTTACCAAACTAGCAGCCTCATCACATCATTAACCTCTAAAATTCTAGTTTGCACAAGCAAAGCCACGTACTGTTTGTTCTTTTCTTTGCACCTCCACTTCCTTCTGTCTATGAGCATCCTCACGCGCGCCCAGTCCTGCCTCAGCAAATGAGAACCAAACACCGATCCCCCCGCTCCAGCCCAATCCACCGACGGCAGCGAAAGCCAAGCAGAACGTTGAGTTTCTCAAATACAAAATTCTGACTGAACAAGTGACAGGTCCAAACTTACGAGAATGGAAAGTGATCTTCCTTGGCAAAGGTATCAGGAAAGCCAGTTAGATTTTCATCTCAACTAAATTCTAGAAGCAGAAGAAGCACGAGGGACAGCATCATGCTGCTATTTTAAGACTCCATTAGCAGTAGTGAATATTTTGGGTTTTACAGAAACCTACTGGATTAAAAGAAAAATAATTGAGGGTTAAAAAAGAAAAGAGTGGAAGAGTCACAGCCGGCCATTTTCTTCTAAGACCAATTAGTCTACTGATGTGAATGTTTAGGACACTCAAAAATCTCTGTTCTGGGAACACTGACTCCTTGCTTGCTATTCAAATGGTCTCGAGACTAACAGTCCCCAGTTTTATTTGTCCTAAGAAGAAAGAAATGGAAGTGATGTATTTTCTCCACCCCTGAAGCCAACTGCTTCTAAGATGGCATTAAAGGCTGGCAACACTACATGACAAACAGAAGAGAGACATAAGGTGACCTCTGTGTTTCCACAGTTTGACGCAGAGGATTTTTCAAGAGAACACCTTCTAAAAACTCCGCCGGGCTTATTGCTGGTGTTTGGACTGTTTCACTAGAGAGTCCCCTGGACAGATGGGCACATCAGACAGAAACCAGAACGGAACCTCCTACAACACGGCTTAACAACGACACACCTGCGGACAACCGGTACGCACGGCGGCAATTTGTAAACGAAGGCGACTTTCCTTCTTACGCGTGCACGATGGATGTCGGCTGAGAAGAGTAACCAAAACCTCTAACGCAGCATCTCAACGATGCGAAAATACAAGTGGCACTTTGTGTTTGTTTCTGTGCTGCTTTATGGTTCACCAAGTGGAATCTCATTTTCACCCTATTGTTCACAGAATCCCACAAGTTATTGCTGTGTGAAAGTATAGGAGCATCCCATCGGTTCTAATTACAGGCACTTTCAGTTTCTGTTTCGTCTTTTAAAACAGATTGGAGGCCGTCTCGCGGAAGCGGACGCGCGTTTGAAACGCCACAACTGTCCTGCTGCTACTGGTTCTGCTGACGCGACTGCACCTCGAAGACTAAACTCCCCTGGACTCAGCAAAGAGCAGCTGCCTGTTTCACCTCTGCAATCTTTATTCAAGCTGCACTCAGGGAGCTACCAGAAGAAACAAAACCCAATCTGAGCTTGCCGTTACCGCATCTGCAACTCACTACAAAATTCCAGAGGGGGGGAAAAACACCCCACAACAAAAAAAAAAATCCAAAGCCTTTCATACAGTTTTCATTTCAATCAAGCGGGGGTTTGTTTCTCCTTTATTCAAAGACATTAAGAGGGTTGACTTACTCGACACCGAAGGACTCCGCTGTATCTGCAAACCAGCCGAGCGGCCATGAGGAAACACGGGTTTTGTGCTGTGCTTAGGCTTTGCAAAGCAAAGCAGTTCCCCTGAAGAAAACTGGGGGGGCTTATACAAGAGTCCTTACTTCTAACCTATGTACACCCCGTATAAAACTGTGAATTTGAAAACACTTTTCCACTACCACGCGTCTTACAGACTATTCCAGCTGTTGCACGTCTAGCGGAATCCTCTCAAGGCATTTTGATTTCTAAAGATGCAGTATCCTTATAGCTACATTTCTGACCTAAAACCTGGGTTACTGCGGAAATTGTTCAGAATTTAAGCTATTTTGCCTAACCAGTGGCCACGGCTTCGTCGGCAACTGTGACACAGCCACTGCTGCAGCAGGTCTGTGGAAACAGAATGATCTTTGTGCACTTCTCCAGTTCTAGACCACAGGCAAAGGTGTGATACAGCCACACGAGCTGGTTCTCCAGAAGGCACAATTTCCTTTTACATTGCTTGGTGCCAATTGTTCACTTTCTGGCATTTTTACAATCCACCTGTCTATCACGCGCCTGTGGCTGCAGGCACGTGGAAATGCTGGGGTTTATATAGATGAGCACGTGGGAGGAGGGCAATTTACTGGACAATCATAGAGTGGTTTAGGCTGGAAGGGATCTTGAAGATGATCTAGTTCCAATGGCCCTGCTGTGGGCTGGGCCACCTTTCTCCCACTAGACCAGGCTGCTCAATGGCCCATCAGATATTAAACAATCACAGAATCATTAGGGATTGGAAGGGCCCTCGACAGATCATCTAGTCCAATCCCCCTGCCACAGCAGGATCACCTAGACCAAGCTGCACAGGACACAGAATCATCAGGGACTGGAAGGGACCTCGAAAGATCATCTAGTCCCATCCCCTGTGGCAGGATCACCTAGACCAAGCCACACAGGACACAGAATCATAGAATCATTAGGGATTGCAAGAGCCCTCAAAAGATCATCTAGTCCAATCCCCCTGCCACAGCAGGACCACCTAGACCAAGTCACAGAGTCAGTCATCTGCTGTGGAAGATGCAGTTCACATCCTAACCTTTCCAAACCATAGTTCCCACTAAATGATAAGCGAGATACTCACAGTCAAACTTACTCTGATTTTGAGGTACCCACCTTCAATAAAGGAGAAAGAGATTTTTTCCATTAAACAGCATTTATTATCAGAAGATAAATTTATAAATGGCAACTAGAATACATTTTCAATGTGACTAATGGAAAACGAGACTTATGATCACTGTTATTCCCATTATTAAAAGGGAGAATGGTTGTCCAGCTATTTGTCCATGCTCTGCACTGTGAGTTTACCCCAAACATCAACATCACTGATGTAATTTTCAACACTGTTAATTTTGTTATACATTACTCCAGCAAATAATCATATATACAAGTCAGTCTAAATCTATTTAATTAATCGTGTAAGCATGATAGAGAATAAGGAATACTGCATCTTCGTCCCCAGGTATAAACTGCTGTTGCAACGAGCCAATTTTACAGTGCTGAATAAAACAGGTGCTCAAAAAATAATGACCATTTAAAAATTGAAAAGTTCTGTATCAAAGCTCTGTAGTCACTACGTTTTCCTGCAGTGCTGGCTACTGAGATTTCCTGACAAATCCATCAGATCAGACACATGAAGTCTGACACTCTGTGGTGGTTTCCCTCGTAAGCTGTGATGGACGTGGTGGATGCCACCCATCCTTGACTCACAATTAGAAGCAAAACCACTGTCTTTCTGAAACAATGGGTCACTGTATGGTTGTCTCTCCCAGCTGCTCAGCTAAGATGGACCTAATGCGTTGTGTCAAGCTGCATAGGACACATGATGTAAGACTTCACCACAGTTATGAAATGTCATGGACCTGCTGCAGGTAGGATACCAGGGCTTTTGAGGAAACAACCTTGGAACCATCACCCTTGACCTTTGCACAAGCACAGAAGTTTGGCAGGTCTGAACTGCAGCTGCTGCGGGAAGGGCACCCTGAGAATCTGGGGGACATCAACTCCACATCCCAATATCCCCCTCACACACAGTAACTTGTTTTAAAACACTTCTGACAGAGAAAACCAACCACAAAACAACCTCACAGGGTATCTGAGACCAAAGCCTGTTTGTGCTGGTGTGAATAAGAGAATTGCCAAGAACCACACTGGGTACTCGAAACCCAGTGGTGGATGACTGCTGGTTGTGTAAGTGATCCAGAGCTAACACAAAAGAAGCCAAAGCAGCATAAAAAAGCCCTTCCTCGTGTGCTGGAAATGCTGAGGATACAGTTGCTGACTGTGAAACAAGACAACTCCAAATACACTCCTTTACCTTTTGTAGTCAACCCGTTACCATCCACCCATTCGGTGCCTGTGCTGGGCCACCAGCTGGAAGTCAAGGGGTCCACACAGACCAATCTCAGCCTTGAGAAATGATTTCCCCCAGGGTCTGTGACACCTTCGCTCCTCCTTGGGGCAGTTCAGAGCTGAATGCTCAAATTTAAGGCCTCTCAGTTTCTCTTAAGTTAGGTTTTTCTCTGTTCATTGGCTACAAGGGAAGCCTGAAGAGGACCCTGCCTCTGTGAATCACATCAGAGATGACCTGTCTCACGACTCTCTCTCGTATGCAAACTGAACGGCCTTAAGAGTTTCTGGTTCAATGAAGGTAGTTTTCTGCGGGAGAAAAAGCATCACAGATCCCAAAAGCAATTCCAGATGCCACTGGTTCTTCAACTGCATCACTGCTATTCAAGTAATTACTCAGCAACATGTTCTCACGCAGGAAAATAACTTTATCAACTTCTACCTGACCCGACTTCTTTCCTCGCGTGCCGAGAATGATGGATCCACTGAAGGGGACAATACTGAAGTTTGCAAAAGACACCTCACATGTGACCCCGAGCAACCTCATACACAGCAGTGACAAGTTTTTAAGCCAGTAAAGATGCTGGTAAAGACCCAGTTCTGCTGCCCCACGGTGCCTCCTGGCTGTACAGAAACCCCAATCCATGGCAGCCTCTTCACCCTTTGCACAGACACTGGGCACCTCTGCTTCACTCCTGATTTGGAGCCAAAACATTGCTGAATCTGGTAGAAGCTGGCTACCAGTGGTCAATGGGAACTGGCAGAGGCATTTTTCCCACAATGTCTGCAAATGGTCTTGTCCTAGGTTTCTCCACAAAGAGGAGCATGAGCTGTAGCGGCGCTGCAGACCTTTCTCTGAGACAGCTGGTAACTATCCAGTGCTGGGGAACTTTCACAACGTGTTTAAAGACAAACTCTGGGGCCTGTGAATGCTGCCATGAAGTGTTATCCCAGTTGCACAAGTACCTGTAGCTGCTCTCAGTATCTACATGGTCACTTCATGCTGGTTCTTCCTAAAGACTTCCTAAAGATTCAGAATCCCCCAACATTACCACGGTTACTTCAGGAACCAGAAATTAATTCAGACTTGTCAAACACTTAATAATGAACAAGTGGCATCACAAATGTGCAATTCCTGGGACCAAGTGCATTGCAAAAGACCTTTACGCACCCATCTTTCACCTCTGAGCTATAAAAATCTCAACAGTTAAAAAACCTTGCCAAGCCTCCTCTCTGTCAAACTTAGCTGAATAGGCAGATCCTTGTGAGGAAAGAAAACAGAACAACACTCTGTTTGCGTGAACAACTGATGACTAGGAGTTTCTCTGTTTCCTACATAACCCAGTTAATACAAATTGGTTCACAGTGACGGGGCCGCGTGGGATTGATCAACAATTTCCTCTTATTTAATCTGAAAAGTCTTGGATTGAGAATCCCAGTAGAGGCAGCCACTGGTACCCATACAAAAGGCCATTTATATTATACTAGACAGCCAGCAAAATCCTGTTATTCCCTAACTCCCAGGGAGAAACCTAATGTCTTGCAGAGCACCACCGCAGAAACACTTCTCCTTCCTACTTATGGTTCATCCATTGATGCCTCAACAGCCAGCTCTTCACCCTTCCTGCTTTCCAGACACAATTGTTGAAGGAGATGAAAGTCCCTAACTGTGATACCCAGCAGGTCAGTGAGACCATGAGAAAGATTAACCTAAACAACCTCACGTGCTGCTTCTGCATAGCCCTTGCCTTGCGTTGGGGTGGAGTAAATCATTGTCTCAGGAGCCATTTCACTCATTATTGCTTTTTCCCCGCACGAGGCGCAGCCGGTTCCTCTCTGTTTCGTTTTGTTGGTACATTCAATTCCACTTCACGAACGGCTACCCAGCTGGACTCGGTACTGGCCAGCGCAAGGTCTGACTGTGCTTCCTTGCGGCCAAGCAGCGGCTGTGGGGAAGACAATACCTGCATGAAAGAAAACTGCACATTGAGAATGGGGTAGCAGCTCCAGATGGGCTCTTTCTACACAAATCAGAAGACGGTTCTAAATAAGTCCGTGGTAAAATACAGGTACTTAATGTTGTACTTGCAGCAGAGATGCTGCTGCCCCTTGTTTATTTTACAGACTTCAACAACAACAACGAAAGAAAAGAAAAGGAAAGGAAAGAAGAAGGTAACGGAAAAAGGTTAAGTGGCTGGTGTTCTCTAGAGCTTAGTGACAACGTGCGGTACAATATTAAGACACCACCATCGTTACTGCCAAAGTCTGCTCAAGTGACCCTTCAGCTCCGACAGCAGGACCTCTCCAGCGGGATCTTCTCGCCTACTCACACGCAGCTTGTCTGTAGAACAGCTAGGGAGTAACGCTGACACCGGCCAGATGGAATTCCAAACAAGGGGAAAAGGTGGGATAATAAAGATCTAGCGGTCTTGCTCTCATCATCATCATCATCATCATCAACATCGTCATCATCATCATCATCATCAGTTTGCGGTATCGAATCCTCCAATCAGCAGTGATTTTTCAGGAACAGAATGTCCGACAGCTGAGAAAACATACAAGCTATAGAAACACTTTTGTCAGAGGATGCAGCATGGAAAATAATGCCCATTCCTGTAGCATTTCGGCTGCTATTTCCCAGGTGATTCTGATGACATTCTCAGGGGGTAGCCATGCTGAGGGGCAGACAGGGTTAACTTCAGACGGCGAGGAGAAGAGTGGCACTTCTTTTCCTGCTTCTTTTTAAAACTGAGATTTCTGTACTATTGTTTTGTTGCGGGCATCAGGGAAAGCCCTGCCTGCTATAACACTGTAGAGGGGGATTCAGGCCTGCTGAATTCACTCCGGGTAGTCGTTAAGAGACCCAGCTCTTAAACTCAGCTGGAACGGGCAGCGTTCCTCAAACCAGCATGTGCCGGCGGCGGTGGAGCGCCAAGTGATCCGAGCGGGAAAAGCTGCGGTCACAGTCTGCACACTTGAATGGCTTCACTCCCGTGTGCTTGCGGTAGTGCCTCGTCAGTTCGTCGGAGCGAGCAAACTTCCAGGTGCAGCCTTCCCAGGTACACTTGTAGGGTTTTTCTCCTGGGGGAGACAAATGAAAGAAGGGGGGAAAAGGGTGTTAAGAAGCAGGTGGTGACTTTCCCCTTGTTGCTCTTAATCCCCGCCGCTCCCTCCACACGCTTCCCACGAACACCCCGCTGCCGAGGGGTTGCTCGAGGCCAAATTGCACAATTACGAGGTGCCCAATCTGCTGAATGTAAGGAAAATGGCCTTGAGATTCATCACTCCTGTGGCATTCACAGGACTAGGAAAACCAACGGGATTAGGGCAACAATACAGACCCTGCCTTGCGGGGCGATGCAGGGATTAACGTCAGGACAAAGGGCTGTGTGGTTATTCTCATCATTGCCACACGAGTTTGCTACCCTCCCTTGTCAGGCTGCACTTTCTCTCCAAATGCCCAGACTAACCAGTGTTTCAGCAATTGATCACGGGCTGACACGGACTTCCAACTACTTTCATGAAGTTTATGAAGGTTTCTAACTCTTCTGCATAAAGAACACTGCAGGGTATCTTTCAGCAAGGTGGTAAAAATGAACTACAAGTTCACAGAGTCACACAATCGTTAGGGATTGGAAGGGACCTCAAGAGACCAATCTGCAAAACGTTCTCTTTATCATAGAATCATTAGGGATTGGAAGGGACCTCGAAAGATCATCTATTTCAATCCCCCTGCCACAGTCATATTTCTTTAATCAATAGAAGACAGTATGAAAGGGATTTTTATCTCACTGTAAGTAGTTCATAGAATCAGAGAATCACAGAATCATCAGGGATTGGAAGGGACCTTGAAAGATCATCTAGTCCAATCCCCCTGACACAGCAGCATCACCTAGACCAAGTCAAACAGGAACACATCCAGGTGGGTTTTAAACGTCTTCAGTGAAGGAGACTTCACAACCTCCCTGGGCAGCCCCTTCCAGTGCTCTGTCAGCCTCACTGGGAAGAAGTTCCTTCTCGTATTGATGTGGAAGCTCCTATGTTCCAGCTGACACCCACTGCCCCTCGTCCTATCACTAGATGACACTGAGCAGAGCCTGGCTCCATCCTCCTGACACCCACCCTTCACATATTTATAGACATTAATGAGGTCATCCCTCAGTCTCCTCTTTTCCAAGCTAAAGAGACCCAGCTCCCTCAGCCTCTCCTCATAAGGGAGATGCTTCACATCCTTCATCATCCTCATTGCCCTACACTGGACTCTCTCCAGCAGCTCCACATCCCTCTTGAAGTGAGGAGCCCAGAATTGAACACAACGCTCCAGATGTGGTCTCACCAGGGCAGAGTACAGGAGGAGAAGAACCTCTCTTGATCTGCTAACCACTCCCCTTCTGAAAGAAAAAGTTTTATGTGTAGGAAGTTACCGGGAAGGGTGTACAATTTTGACATGGTCTCAGCCATGGACCTTGCACAACACTCTGAAAATCAAATGCCTGTTTACTTTGCTGAGATCAAGCTTAGGCTAAGTGCAGACTTCTGGAAAATCCCACCCTCTGCTTTTTATTTAAGGTAAACACCATGCATGCCCCACGTTCTCCACCACGTCGCAGAATCACTAAGTCATTCACGTTGGAAAAGACCCCCAGGATCATCAAACCCAACCATCAACCCTACTCTACAAGTTCACCCCTAAACCACATCCCCCAACACTACATCCAAGCATCTTTTAAACGCATCCAGGGCTGGTGACTCAACCACCACCCTGGGCAGTGCCTGACCACTCTCTCCGTGAAGAATCTTTTCCCGATGTCCTCATGCCACATCAGAGGAGGAGACTAACACGGCAAAACTGGACTTTATGCTTTCTCAAAGCCAACTGTTACAACCCCCCATCTCTGCCATGTTTGTAGGCTGCACTTGTTTGTGGCTTCTATCCCAGCCCTCGATGCTAACACGTTAAAGGCTTTTGGCAGCTACCTTGATCCTGCATTTGAACGCGCACCAACACTGGGGAAGGGAGGCTGTGTGAGGTCTGTCTGCATCTTCATTTGGCATGTCAAAAATGACTCTTAACCTCCCCTTATGAAACCAGCTAATCACATCCAGGACAACCAAAGAGCATCTCTGCAGCAGCAGCAGCAGCGACTTCCTTCCTCAGACAGAACAGTTTCTAAGTTATTTATGATCTCTCACGAATCACAAGCGGCTTTTAAGAACCTACTTCGATTACACCAACCAGTGATGCAACACTTGCTTTGTCATAGGCTGCACCTCCCTCCATGTGTCTCTTCAAAAGCCAGTAAGTGCTTTGTTGAGCAGTTTCAAAAGAAAATTCCCAAGTAAGACTCTCAGCACAAGGTTCAAACAGCCCTGAAGAGTCCAGATTAAATGGCCTTGGGTACCTCTTGTAAGGAAATTGGATGCCGTGCATGCGTGTCAGCAAGGCTGTCAGCAGTATCTGAGCTCCTTGGGCTGGGAACTTCTGTGCACCATCTGGGCTGTGCTGCAGTTTTGATGTCAGACGCCGGCTGGGAAGCAGTTGCTGCGAGGAGAAACCAGCAATCCAGGCTCTGAGGAGGCTGCAGCCCAGCAGCAACTTAGCTGAGATAATTTCATAGCCCTCAGCCAAGCCCAAAACTAACTGGCCCTGGGTGGCTGCAGCATTGGGTGCCTGGAAGCTGCTGTGAGCGGTTCGGGCACAAGCTACAGGGCAGATGGTGGGCTGCATGATCTTGCCAGTGGCAAAATGTGATCAATTTCATCCCCAGACTGTTTTCACACACAAATGGTGTGGAGCACCACACAAACACAAGAGCACCCCATCCAACTTGACAGGTGTATCCTAATGGTCTCATCACACCACAACAGAAGTTGCCAAGCGGAGCTCCTGCCCCGTTCATCCCCAATTTACTGTTAAATTTCCTTTTTGTTGGGACTCTGGATACCAGAGCTGGTTTACTTGATCACAAGAGACTTCCAGTGTCCATGTGTATTTCTTAAGCTTTGGATTCTTATCTGGAAGCCCTGAAATCCCAAGTCTCTCCTACCATGAGATCCTTCCTCTGCAATAGCCTCTGTGGTGCAGAGTTTTCTCTCCCCTGGTAGGAGACAAAATGGACAACCCAACGCAGGAAGGGATGGCTGGTGAATGAGAAACACCAGAAGTAGTCTCTCCACTGGAAGAGTGTCACTGGAAGGGAAGTCAGCTGGCAGAAGGGTTTGAGTGGGGGTCACTAGGCTAGAGCTTCCCTCCTCAATGAGTCCTGCTTGCCCAGTCCCTGCAGAGCTACGGGGAAGAGACAGGACCAACCACATTCCTCTCCAGCTAACACCACTGAAGGAAAATCACTCTTGCAAGCTTAACCTAAGAAGACCCTTCATTATTTTCAGTTGACCAAGGAAGGAAAAAACAGGCAAAGCAGCATTTCTCTGAAGACATTCACTCATGTGCACCTTAAAAAAGACACAGACCACTGCGAACGTTTTCATGGGAGCTGCCGCCCCTCTACTTTTGGGTTTTGTCTTTGAGAGCTCTGCTATGCTGTCCTGAAACACAGAAATGGTGTTGATGCTGCTCCACAGCTTTCTCTTGCAGCACAGGGACAGTGACAGTGCAAGGGGTAATGGCTGCAAACCAGAAAAGGTAGGGAAGCACTTTCTTACTGGGAGGGTGACAGAGCACTGCAGGGAACAGGCTGCTCAGAGAGACTGCTGACTCTCCATCTCTGGAGATACTCAGAACCTATCTAGACATGCTCCTGTGAGACCTATGCTAGATGATCCTGCTCTGGCAGGGGAGCTGGACTAGACGATGCTCCTCAGAGCCCCCTCCAACCTCTACCCACTCAGTGATGCTGTGAGAACTGTATGCCACTGTCTGACAGGCATTTACATGGATCAAGGGGGATCCTGGGGCATGAAAAAGTTCTTCTAGACAGTTCCCTGAAGAAAATTAGTATTTTCTATTGTTTGGAAAAGTTCTAAAGGTATGACTCAATTCCCAAAATGGAACTAGTTATTTTTTTAATCTTCCCTTAACAAAACATCTCTTTCTAAGAGCTCCCCAAAACTTTGTCTTTTGTAGTCTAGATGCTACAATCCAAATGAGTTTAATTAGTTTCACCATATTATTTTTTCCACCTTACCATGACTCCTCTCACTTAAGAACATAGTCACAAGTTACTCATTAAATCTTCCTAAACTCAAGCAAACAATGAATTAATCCTGAACAATGACCACTGCTCAGTCAACCCTTCCAAAACTTCCTACATCTGTCTTCTTGTATCCTTAGTCACATACTCTAACATTCAGAAAATCATTCACTTAAGGAAATAAATCTCTCTCAGACTTTTAATTACAACCCAGTGACATTCACATATTCCTTAAAAAACAGCCCTATCCAAGTACCAGCACCAGATTGCCCTACGGAACAGATGAAGGGACCAGTGTCTGGGCAGACTGTCCCATGTGGTGAGCTCCGTGGCATTCACCCTCTGACCATCAACCAGCTGATATGGTATTTGGTGCCAGATGCTCCAAAGGCAGGCACCACAAAACCACCTTGTAAATAGTTATGGGTTATACTGCCAGCGGGAAAACTACTCGGGAGCTCCAGGAAACAGAGCGTGTGTCTGTGTTCTCCAGGCAAGGAACTTTATTTACTGCAGTTTGCAGAAGCCCTGGGTACTCCCTGCACACTTGCACTTCCTTTCATTTGTGTATTATTTAAGCTTCATTTATTCATCGGTTCAGCAGGATCTTGGCAACCATCTCATTAAATAACGATGAGGTAACACCACCTACTACCAAGAGAGAAAACATCCGAGTGATCAAGTTATAAACAGATTTCTTTCTGTGACATGAACTCCCCTCTCTCTCTGGTATGAGGACATGGCCTCAAGCTGTGCTAGAGGAGGTTCAGATTGGATACTAGGAAGAATTTCTTCACTGAAAAGGTTGTCAAACACTGGAACAGGCTACCCAGGGACACGGTAGAACCACTGACCCTAGAAGTGGTTTAAAAGACATGGATGCAGTGCTGAGGGATATGACTGTTGGGTCAATGGTTGGACTTGCTGATCTTTTCCAACCAAAATGATTCTGTGGTTCTGCATTGGAGCTGAGTGCCATGTTCCTTCCTATTTGTGTCTTCTTCAGACATTCCTGTACTCAGCAATTTGAAACACTGCTACCATTTTCATTCCAAATAAGAATCAGCTGGAAAATAAACATAAGTGACTGATCAGGGGAAGAAGTTTAACCATCTCGTCAGATTTTTCTTAAGTGACAAATTCCACTTTTGAATCACAGAATATTAGGGATTAGAAGGGACCTCGAAAGATCATCCAGTCCAATCCCTCTGACACAGCAGCATCACCTAGATCCAGTCACACAGGAACACATCCAGGCGGGTCCTAAACATCTCCAGAGAAGGAGACTCCACAACCCCCCTGGGCAGCCTGTTCCAGTGCTCCATCACCCTCACTGGGAAGAAGTTCCTTCTCACATTTGTGTGGAACCTTCTATGTTCTAGCTTGCACCCATTGCCCTTTGTCCTATCACTAGATGACATTGAGAAGAGCCTGGCTCCATCCTCCTGACACCCACCCTCCACATATTTATAGACATTCATGAGCTCATCCCTCAGTCTCCTCTTCTCCAAGCTAAAGAGACCCAGCTCCCTCAGCCTCTCCTCACAAGGCAGTTGCTCCACTTCCTTCATCAGCCTTGTTGCTCTACGCTGTACTCTTTCCAGCAACTCCACATCCCTCTTGAACTGAGGGACCCAGAACTGGACATACTACTCCAAATGTGGTATCACTAGTGCAGAGTAGAGGGGGAGAAGAACCTCTCTCCATCTGATAACCACCCCCCTTTTGATCCACCCCAGGATGCTGTTGGCCCTCTTGGCCACAAGAGCACACTGCTGGCTCATGGTCATCCTGCTGTCCATCAGGACCCGCAGGTCCCTTTCTTCTACACTGCTCTCCAACAGGTCGGTCCCCAGTCTACACTGGTACCTGGGGTTGTTCTTGCCCAGATGCAAGACTACACTTACCCTTGCTACACTTCATTAAATTTTTCTCTGCCCAGCTCTCCAGCCTGTCGAAGTCTTGCTAAATGGCAGCTCAGTCTACCGGGATGTCAGTGACACCACCCAGCTTTGTGTCATCAGCACTTGAGAAGGACAACATTATAAAATCAC
Source organism: Rhinopomastus cyanomelas (assembly GCA_013400115.1). Taxonomy (NCBI): domain Eukaryota; kingdom Metazoa; phylum Chordata; class Aves; order Bucerotiformes; family Rhinopomastidae; genus Rhinopomastus; species Rhinopomastus cyanomelas. The sequence continues at coordinate 805,652 of VXBP01008587.1, forward strand.
TTGGAAAGGAAGCTTGGTGGTGTTTTCAGGCTGGGAGCATGGGAGCACGAAGGAGATGCCATTCCCCACTCCATTCACAAAATACAACAGCTCTGAGTCTTGCACGGTTTGCCAGTTGGCCTCTGCCCACACTGTTATCTACAGCCACATATTTACACACTCAAGTTTCTGCTGCTGTTTCTCTTGGAGGAGTATTCCCTACACAAAAGCAGAGTGAGGACCCAAGGAGTTAGCCCACAATGAGTCGAAAGAAAATAAATAATCCAGCTCGCATGCCTCTGCCTAATGTTTGATGACATTACATTTCCTAGTCAAAGTCAACACAACTGCAGCTTTGCAGGGTCGGGGACATCTGCTGATTCCCGATTTGGTTTCTTCAACAGGATATTATGCAAGACATAAAACTTGTAGTATCTGTGTCAGCTGGTTTTAGCTCCCATGTAAACACCAGAATTGTTCTGAAACGTTAGGGACAGCCACGCTGCACTGACACTGAGAGGACTCCAGGAGGGGAAGTCATAAGCTGGAAACCACAAATGATGGCCAATTAGATTTTTAATTTCTACTAAAAATAATCAGTTCCAGAGAGAGAAGAATATGTTTACAGCAAAAACACTATCTGATAATGATAGAATCATAGGCTCTCCCACAGGAAGAGGGCAGCTTAGCTTTTAGACACAAGAGAAAGGGAAAAAGACAACTCTCACTTTTTGTGTGGTATTTTTATCAGCACAAGTTTTTGATGAAATAATACCAGAGCACTCATAAAGCACTTTCCAAGTTCAACATGCCTTATAAAGCTTTTCAAAATTGCCATCCTTCATCAGAGTGTGTCTTTGTAATAGCACTGGGCAACTAACACCTTGTCCATTCCACGGGTACGAAAACCAGCACCGTGAGCACCAGCTGCCTTCCCAAAACTGCAGAGGAAGCGAAAAGCACCGCCATGGCTCAACTGTTAGGAACACCTCACGTTCTGCAATGAAACTGCTGGATCTCAGTTCAGTGCCTTTCAAAGTTTGAGGTCTTTTCAATCATTTTGATGCAAGAGTCCACTTCAATTATTTGGATGTCTTCTAGAGGTTATTTGGGATCCCTGCTTCCAAATGACTCTCTACAAATGACTCTTGGTGAGCAGGGTGCGCTTGACATCTGTGCTTCAGCACTGTCAAGATAAGCAAATAAAATATCTGTCTGGGAAGACATTAAAGTTTCCTATCAGTTGAGCAAGCCTGGGAAAACAATTTCTACGAGCACATCGGGAACGTTCTGTGCTGCTTGTAACACGTCTTGAAATTCAGGTTTGTTTTTTTCCTTGTTCTCAGTCTGACACCAAGCGTGATTTCTTCATGTGAAAACTCAGAACAGCACTATTGATTAAATTCAAAGCTACAGCAACAACCACGAGACACTTTTGGCAGACTTGACCCAATAATTTACAAGCTCCACTTCTGATAATTCAGGCACGAGTCCTTTTCCCACATCACAAGTCACAACCATCTCGTAAGTCCACTGCACTGCTGAACTTGGGTCCTGCTTGCCACCCTGGCCCTTCTTTCCACTCCCTCCGCAAGACCAGTACTAGTTCAGCAATCTTCTCTCTTTCATTCTCCTGCTGTTTTCCCACACGTCTCCCTAGGTTGTGCTGCTCCAGTTTGCACCTATGTTAAAACCAATCCCAGCAAAAAAAGCTCTCATGATCTGACTCACAGATGCACAGAAGGAGGGATTGGAAGGGACCTCGAAAGGAAATTAAACTCTATGTAATTTAAGCAGAGAAATCCATTGGTCTCAGCTGTCTTCTGTCACTGCACACACAGGATAAAAATTCAGCGGGGGAATCCAAGAAACTCCCATGTTTTCTCTTGTAGAGGCTTTAGCCCTACAACGGGACACACTAGTACTGTGTAAGAAACAAACGAATTAGCAGTTTGGGACAAGGATTGTGTTAAGTGCAGATGTATAAACATAGAATCATAGAATCATCAGGGATTGGAAGGGACCTAGAAAGATCATCTGGTCCAATCCCCCTGCCACAGCAGGATCGCCCAGACCAAGTTGCACAGGAACACGTCCAGGTGGGTTTTAAACATCTCCAGTGAAGGAGACTCCACAACCCCCCTGGGCAGCCCCTTCCAGTGCTCCGTCACCCTCACCGTGAAGAAATTCCTTCTCGTATTTATATGGAACCTCCTATGTTCCAGCTCACACCCATTGTCTCTCATCCTATCACTAGATGACACTGAGAAGAGCCTGGCTCCATCCTCCTGACACCCACCCCTCACATATTTATAGACATTAGACACCCCTTGGTCTCCTCTTCTCCAAGCTAAAGAGATCCAGCTCCTCCAGCCTTTCCTCATAAGACAGGTGCTCCACCACCTTCATCATCTTTGCAGCTCTACGCTGGTCTCCCTCCAGCAGCTCCTTGTCCTTGAACTGAGGGACCCAGAACTGGACACAATACTCCAGATGTCTAGGTGATCCTGCTGTGGCAGGGGGGTTGGACTAGATGATCTTTCAAGGTCCCTTCCAATCCCTAATGATTCTATGATTCTATGTGGTCTCACTAGTGCAGAGTAGAGAGGAAGAAGAACATAAATCACATATATATATATATATGTAATATACATACATGTGTGAAGTTTTCTCCTTCCCTTCAGCCCCAGTGAATGTAGGCAGCTATCAAATTTCCAGTGTGTAGGGAAAGGCTGACGAGTTCCCTTTAACAGCACCTTTCACTCACAAAGGTAATTGGGAAAGGTGATGCAACAGATCTGCACTTCCACCAGTAGCCAGCTGCATGGAAGGTGCCAGCAGACCTGCACACCAAGTGTCTTTAATTGGGATGCTGCAGGCCTGGGTCTTAGTCTGGCATCCTCAAATGAAACACCTTTCCCTTGTTGTGGTCCTTAACTCCGAAGGAGATGCCAAGCAAGTCACACTTCCCTTTCCACCTGCTCACAGTTCTGCCAGCACCTCTCCCCCTGGATGTTCCAGGGATTGCTCCACTATGTTCATCAAGAGCAACAGTGATGCTTCCCAGTATAAAAGTTAAACCTTCCACGACCTTTAAGAAACAAAACAACAATGAAACCCTGAAAGAACAACAAAAAGGCTCCGAGGGAAGAGCTTTACATCATTCAGTTGAGCACAGCAGACCATTTGGTGTTTGCACTGTACTAGAAGTCAGACTCAAGCAGAGGCCAGGACCCTGGTGTGTGGGGTTGCTGCAGAAACAGAGCACCAAAAAAACCTCTCTCCCATTCTAGTAATTGAGTTGCAAATGGAATTACTACACTTCTCTAATTAAGAGACACCAACAGTGTATCACCATGAAGAGCAAAATCCATATATATGGGATTACACAGAGACATTAACCATCAAAACCACTCAGGACAAAGGAGTTAATGTGACCATCACACCGCTACATTTTATGTCCTACATGGAGCAGAAATACTTAAGGAACCCCTCATCCTACACAGGGGTACTCAGGTCTTTCTCCTCTCCCAATAAACAACACTTTTTGGTACCTACTTGTCTGCAGAAGGTGAAGACTGGAAACACTAGCTTCCAGGGTCCACCTCACTTGCCATGGGAAAAGAGAAATGAGAAGGAAAGCCTCAAGAGAACATGAGAACAAAGGCCTTTGTCAGGCACGCTCTACTCACAAAGACAACTGAAGGCTGTTTTGAAAAGGACAAGGTGGACATCAGCAACTCCAGATGCTCCTCCCTGAAGACACGGGGTATCACGACAGGTGCTTCACTAGCAACTTGCTGCGCTGGTCCCTCTGACAGAGCCTAGGTGGGCTGCAAGAGTTAATGTCCTTGGAAACTCTGCACTGTTTATTTGCTCTCCCAGGTCTGGGTGCAACATCTGGGAAAGCATTTTGGAGAGGATGGGAGCAGAGAGGTCTTTCTCTCCTTGGTGCCACTGCAGGGCTACACACGGTAGACCACAGTCATGCCTGAGACCTCAGATGAACTGCAGTTCTTTGGAGGTAGAATATTAAGCACTAAATGGTTTTCTCTGAGAAAACCTTCTGCATAATGAAGTTATCATTATTCCCCAGTGCCACACACAGACAAAACACACATGCACCCCATATTTACAAAGTCAAGGGGCACTGCTGCAAATACTTCTCATAACCTAGAGACCAAAAGCAATCACAGACACAGTTAGACTCACTTTCCCATCAAAGTGCCTCGGAACAACCACATGGGCACTCTTCCATCATCAGACCTACACGCAGAGGATGAGTCCCTTCGTGCAAGGTGAGTTCAGAGCTCACACGATGCGCCAGGGATGAAATCATGAAACTTTCCACAGAGCAGCTACTGGAAGAGAACTGGCTGTACGAGCTCCTTGTGGTGTGGACACCCGCCCGTAAGTGGTTGCACTCAGACAAGTATCACACTACATCCAGAGGTTCCCATTGCTGAGTATCTCTTTAGTAGGTTGGGGTGGCAACGGTGAGGCTGCCCTCATACCCTGGTTCATACTGCACCAGCAATAAATCTGACTTTAAACTGATTTCTGTCCTGACACATGAACTTCATCACATTATGGGGAATGGGCTGAGCCTTCAGCAGCCCTGTTTATTAAATAATGTGTTTATCCTCTAAATAGGAACTGCATAAAGAAAGGGTAGAAAAGCCAGAAGTGAAAACTTCCATGAAATATATTGGTTTCCACACGGGAAAGCTCTCCCATTTATTGAATCTGGCAGTAAGTTTTAAACACTTAAAGAAAGTATTTCTTCAAAAATAAAAGCATCGCCCAACACAAATAGAACCTCCCATTGTACTTAAAGCAAATTAATTTCTAAACTGGCCTTGTTTATTTAAATTCCTGGTTTCTGGAACAGCATGTGAACCTGCAGGTTTTTTTTTTCACCCGACAGATTGACGTGGAGGAAGCAGAGCTCTGGAGTAAGGGTCCAGGGAGCACGTAGGACATGAGAAAGAAAAGCTGGGCTTTTGAAGAGTGAGGCTGGAGGGCAGGTGATAAAGAGGTGCTAATTTTAAAGCAGGCCAAAATTCTGCACAGTTCAAGTCAAATCTAGAAGGATTATTGAAAAAAAAACCAAAACGTTGCTTCCTCCCAGTATTTGCCTAAAGAAGGGATTAAAACCCTCTAAATATCCTTCTGGAACGTATAGCTAGCAAAAGGCATTAACAGACCCTAAGAAAACAGCAGGTAATGAATGGGGTTTTAAAACCTACAGAGCAAAAATGACTTTTTTGGTGCCTCTGACTTCTTAAGTCGGCTCTGAAATGGCTCAAAGGAAAATGTGAACAAAGGCTAATGACAGGGGCCCTTTCATATTAAAATAATATAGAGTGAGAGGAATGCAGTGTTTGGAAAAGCACAGACTAAATAAAACACCCCTGCGCTCACTAGCCCTCTCCCTTCTGAGGTGGTGTCTCAGCCTGGCTATAAAAGAACATCTCAGGGAGGAAATGCTGTCACTTCTGAGACACAAACCTGTGTTTCTGAGGTGTTTACCGTCTCTATGTACCGTCGCTGAAGACCCCCTGACACTGACAAATAGGCTTCATTACATCTGTGGCAAAGGTATTTGCTCTCATCTCTCAGGAATGATCCAGGCATTGATCAAGGACGAAGCACCAAACACTAAAAAATTCATCTGCCCTGGGGGCTGTACTCAGCCTGCCCCTGGACATGCCTAGCAGGCAGCCTCATCTTCTGTAGCAGTGCCACCGGGAAGAGTGAGACATTGCTGGTGCTGGATGGGGCTAGTAGATTCTGAAAAGAGCCCTGTAGAATTGCACAGAAACACTGGAAGGGACCTCTGGGGATCATCAAAGCCAATCCCTCTGCTAAGGCTGGCTCATCTCAAGAAGGCTGCGCAGGAACACATCCACATGGGTTTGGATAGAAGTCTCCAGATGAGACTGCACAACCTCTCTAGGCAGCCTGTTCCAGTGCTCTGTCTCCCTCAACGAGCTCGTCCTCATCAAAGAGCTCCTCTTAAAAAAAAACTCCACTAAGATTATAGCTGATCAGATGAAAACCTGCAAGCTCACCCAGCATGAAATGACTTCAGCAATCTCTTGTAATCTTAAAGCAGGCACTGTGTGATATTAATGAATAGTCATCCAAGTCATCAATGAATAGATTGAACAGGGCTGGTCCCAGCACCGACCCTTGGGAGACTCTACTAGACACAGGCCTCCAACTAGACTCTGTCCCATTGACCACTACTCTCTGGCTTCTATCCTGCAGCCAGTTCACCATCCACCTTGCTACCCAATCATCCAGTCCACACTGCCTCATTTTGGCTGCGAGGATGCTGTGTCAATTGCTTTACTGAAGTCAAGATAGATAACATCCACTGCTCTGCCATCATCCATCCACCTGGTTAAGCCCTCATAAAAGGCTATCAGGTTGGTCAAGCCTGACTTTCCCTTTGTAAAGCCATGCTTTAAAGTCCCTAATGACCCTCCTGTCCCTGATGTGCCTGGAGACAGCCTCTAGGACAAACTGTTCCATCACCTTTCCTGAGATGGAGATGAGGCTGCCCAGTAGGCTGGGAACCCAGGTCTTCTCATTTGTGAAGACACCTAATTAACAGAGTCACACATTAGTAATTTTCTTTAGGTTCACTGAAGCAGAAACTAACTTGACACAAGTCCTGCGAGCCAACTTCTCAGTTGTTCTTCTTGTGGAAAGCGCTGATAAACCTGAGCTGTGAGATTGCTCGTGAGCCCTGAAGGCTCTCCATCACACCCAGCACCTCCTGATAGCTTTAGCTGATGACTTGGCAAAGCAACAACAAGAAGCTGATACTAGAAAGAGAAACTCAACACCAGTGCCTGCGATTTATGAAATGCTCTAAGTAGCACAGGTTTCACTCGCAGGTTTCCTAGTTGGAGAGACCACAGACAATTCACGCTCGCCCCCCAGTGGTCTCGGCGCCCATACCAGTACACACTGGTTGTGAGGACACCAGTGAGAAGCACTGGGGAGCTAGGATATATATGTTACTTAAAAACACTCTGAGACACGTGAAAATGATTAAATGCCACTGTTACAACCTCTAGAATTTTTTTCCTTTTAAAATTGTCATTAAGAGGAACCTATCTTCCAATCAACAAAGTTGTTCTTCCTGTCAAAACACCACATTGTTCTTCCTTCTGTGCCCGAGCAAGTGCCAGTGGTTTAACGGCTACGCAGACATGGCAAATGAAAACTGAAAAATAATAAAAATACATTCTCAAACACATACTGACAGAATCACAGAACATCAGGGATTGGAAGGGACCTCGAAAGATCATCTAGTCTAATCCCCCTGACACAGCAGGATCNATCCATGTGGGTTTTAAACATCTCCAGTGAAGAAGACTCCACAACCCCCATGGGCAGCCTGTTCCAGTGCTCTGTCACCCTCATCATGAATAAATTCCTTCTCATATTGATGTGGAACCTCCTCTGTTCCAGCTCACACCCATTGCTCCTCGTCCTATCACTAGATGCCGCTGAGCAGAGTCTGGCTCCATCCTCCTGACACCCACCCTTCACATCTGTGTAGATATTAATGAGGTCACCCTTCAGTCTTCTCCAGGCTAAAGAAACCCAGATCCCTCAGCCTCTCCTCACAAGGCACTCCATCATCTTCATGGCTCTGCAATGGACATGCTACTTAGTTAAACAAAACTGTCAGGAAGATCACCCTGTCTAAAAAACAAGTCCAGATTATGCAATGCTGAGTTTCTGTGATCCTTTCTCAGAAAGTTTCCTACTGAAACTTGCTCACCCTTGCGTGTGTAGCTGTCATATTTCATTTATACCTACCCGAAAGTGCATTAATTACTGTGGGTCATACGTGACTAATTAACTCCTTTTGCCTGAAGCAAAAGTAAAGGCCAAGATCAAAAATGTAGAAGGAGATGAACGCGTAGAGTACACTCATGGCCAATGCAGAGCTGAGTCTGAATAGAGAAACTTCTTACCAAGCCCTGTGAAATGTTGTCTAAAACACATTTAACTTTAACAGCGTGACACAGATCTTCTCATGGATCCACTGGAAGGATTCAGCAAGCACCTTCTCTCTGGACCACACTTCATTGCAGCAGGAATGAAGAGACAACCAAATAAAGCAGTTAACAGCTGAATGACTAGTTGTTCTCCCTGAAGTAATAAACCAACATCCAACATGCTAAATATTTCAGGCAGCTGCCCTTTGGCGATTCATTTCAGCTCACAGCCTGGTAGGTACCTGGGTTTCCTCTGTACTCAGCACTGAAAGAGAAGCACCTCTGCAAGCCAATCCCTGGGTCTACCTGAAGAGAGAATGATGTGCCCCAGAGGTGCCAATCCCTCTTCTCTGACTCCCCAGAGATCCCAGACAGATAGCAGAGGCCAGACACCCAGCTGCCAAGGAGCCAAGGCTGGGGAGATGGATAGCTGCAAACCTGTAATTACCAAAACCATTTGGAGCCATCAGTGCCCAGCTGTGAGCACCCCAAGTGCACAGCCTGAGATTCAGCAGGGCAGGCTGCTGAATGCTGATTTGGGTACATGACCCTCCAGTGTTCATCTGCCAGGAGATCACTGATGAGTTACAGACTCATGACAAATGTGATTCTCAGTGTTTTAAAACATCACAGCTTAGAAGAGCCACAACAGTGACAATTGTGAGGTTGTCCACGTCTAGTTCTGTAACTACTCAGCCCCTAGCACGATGCTTGCTTACACTTCTGGGCTGCTTGCCAGTCTTAAAGGCTATAAAACAGTGACCTCCCTATGATGCAACCACTTAAGTGGTATTTTTGGTCCAAACCAAGGAGTTTACTGTTTTCATGTGTCTGCTGGGTGCTCTGCCTTCTCATCTGCTACGGCCATATAATGCTCAAAGGGCCATACAGGAGGAATAGAGAAACAACTCAGAAATCAAGGTAGGGAGATGGACAGGCACAGAGTAGTGTTAGATTGGGATGAAAGAAGTAAAACACGAATGACACAGGACAAGGTGTACAAAAAGCCCCAGAAGGGTAGGGATCACAGGCCACACTGAAGATGAGAAAGAATAGGGATGAATTAACAAAAAGACAACACATGATAAATCAAGAGAGGAGAAGGCACAATTAATGGGAAGATGTGAAGAAACTAGAATAACTGGCCTGGAGGGAAATGGAATTAGACTCCCCGATGGCCAAAGCATTCCAGCTGTTTAAGGAAGGGACTCTTACCTCAGAGAAATTGGTTTAGTAGGGGGTATGAGGATGGAGCCTTGTTCAGTATTCCTCTCAACAAAAGCCCTACCAACCAAAAGACACATTGGAAAGAGTGATGGAGATGGCCTCATTGGAAATGGAGAAGCCACCACTTAATTTTTAAAAATAACATCTGACACTCTTTCAAAGTATAGCACATCACTGGAAGTGCCAGCAGGTTCTCGAGAAAGAACAACTTGATGGACAAACATCTTTCCTCCAAGGACGTACAAGAAGGCTGAAGTACATTAGGAGTGTAGAGATCAATAAATTAATTTGAGTAAATCAGCAGCAGAGCAAGGAACAGCACCGAAGGTCTGAGCATCCCATCCACCGCCTTTCTAACCATCCAAGCGATCCCTTTTAAATTGTTCTTGATGACTTCAAATTGCTGCTCCTGAGTTTATCAGCAATAAAATTACAACTATTACACACCACTGCTTCAGCTGCTCTTACATGTCTGTCATTGGATTCTGATAACAGCCCACACAGCTAATGAGGACTCCAAATACTGACTGCTAAGTATTATCATCACTGGATGGGACTCAGCCCATCCAGGTACCTCTCTTGCATCTCTTTTGTAGGGACTGAGCTCAACCTGATCTCATAACATGACTGATTTCCCTCTGCAGGATGTAGTAGGTGTCTCTGAAAACCTCCAGAAAGAAATATGAGGTCTTGAGCTTACTTGAGATCTCGGCACCTAGGAAAGTGGCACCTAGGCTCCATCTATAAAGGCAAGTAGTAGCTCAACAGGAGCAGGTCTGTAGAATGAAAAAAACACACTGAAGATCCATGTTCACACTAAATGCTCTTTTTCAGGGTTTTCTTTGGACTAGCTCTGGTTAGTCCCAAGTAACGAACACGTGCGGTTCGCTTAACCACGGTGTAGGTGTGTTCCTGGAGGCCATCTTCTGGTTAATGTCATCTGAAAGGAGCCTGGTTTGTGCTGACTTTGCTCTTGTGCTGTGAAGTGGGGATGACTGGGAAGTTCAATTCAAAAGCACCCTCTTGATCTGCACCAGAATATCGATGTGGATGCACTTGTAGAGATCTGGACACAGGCCCCTGGCTCATAATGCAGGATGGTGAGTTCAGTATGTCCTAAATCAGGTACTAAGGAACCTTCTTATCTCAACTATGTGCCAACAAAGTCCTACCTGTGTGAGTCCTGCGGTGAGCCTTCAGGTGTGAACTTTTTGTGTAGACCTTGTTGCACCCCTCGAAGTCACACCGATGGATGCGCCGCTTCCTGGAGTCTGGAGACTCAGACCTCCTCTGACGCCTTGTGCTCTCAATACTGAACGGTGAAATTGAACTACGAAGAAGAAGAGGAGAACAAAATTGAAGCTGGAGCACAGTGTATATTCCAGACCCCAAAAGATCAGCTGCAACACATGACTGTGCTGTAAGTGACCCAAACAATCAATTATTCTCATTTCTATGGTGTAGACCACAAAACATATTTCAAACACTGTCCTTGACCTCCAGTGCATTTTGCACTACGAAACAATTTACGTCTTGATGTACAAGTGCCTATTTCCAGAGGAAACACCATGATCCTTGAAATAACTGCTGCAGCACTGAAGTAGCCTGACTTCATCCAAGTTTTATTTCTGTTCTACTCTTGCTCAGATCCAAGCTCACCAAACTCTGCTTTCTGCACAACTTTATTTACAGCCACTATAATTTTTTCTTGACAGGTTTAAATAGATAAAAAGCCTGAAAGCTTTTCTGAAAAAGCTTTCAGAAAATACACAGTATGGATCCTCAAATGTCACAGAACATTAGGGACTGGCAGGGACCTCAAAAAGATCATCCAGTCCAATCCCCCTGACACAGCAGGATCAAGCTGCACAGGAACACGTCCAGGTGGGTTTTAAATGTCTCCAGAGAAGGAGACTCCACAACCCACCCTGGGCAGTCCCTTCCACTGCTCTTTCACCCTCACTGTGAAGAAGTTCCTTCTCAGATTGATTTGGAATCTCCTATGTTCCAGCTCACACCCATTGCCCCTTGTCCTATCACTAGATGACATTGAGAAGAGCCTGGCTCCATCTTCCTGACACCCACCCTTCACATATTTATAGACATCAATGAGGTCACCCCTCAGTCTCCTCTTCTCCAAGCTAAAGACACCCAGCTCCCTCAGCCTCTCCTCATAAGGGAGGTGCTCCACTTCCTTCATCATCCTCATTGCCCTACGCTGGGCTCCCTCCAGCAGCTCCATATCCCTCTTGAACTGAGGAGCCCAGAACTGGACACAGTCCAGATGTAGTCTCACCAGGGCAGAGCAGAGTGGGAGAAGAACCTCTCTCAATCTGCTAACCACCCGGCTTCTTATCCACCCCCAGGGATGCCGTTGGCTTTCTTTAGCCAAACACCTCTTGTTTGCTCGCACATGGATTGCAAACAGATCTGTACCACCCTGCAGCAGTGATTCCTCCATCTCTTTATTTAACAATTCTCAATCCATCACCCACAAGTCAATGAATTTGATTTCCTTTTGGACCGCTGTTAAATAAAAACTTCATAAGTGCAAGGCCAGCAAACAACCCCCAGGAAACCACGAACACTCGACATGGATGCTCCATTTACAGCAGAGCTCTAAGGTCTATCGATCACCCCCATTCTAGGCAACTGAAAACACAACATTGAAGTCATGGTGCTAGAGCTTCTAAACACAGTGCATGTCCTGTTCAACACTGCTACGACGACACATCTGCCTAGGTTAGATAAAACTGGCTGCCATGCCACAACCCAAGCCCTCACTGACTTCCTTTAATTACATGACCCACCTATAACTCATTATTAATTGATCAGCCCCTTATCAACACGTACAATGCACAGCAGTCACGTTCACCTATAGCTAATGTAGCCTGCTTAGCTACTTCAAGTAATGGAACAACATTGGCCTTCACCAAGTTTGTGAAGCTTTCTCCCACATTCCTGGGTTTACTGACGTTCCAGATAAATGATCCAGAGACAACTTTACATTCTTAAGGTTAAAGTTCTTGGTTCTCCTGAAAGTGATTTGTGATTGAGCAAAATGAAGAGGATCATCTAGTTCCAACCCCCATGCCATGGGACACCCCACCATAGATCAGGCTGGCCAGAGCTCCATCCAGCCCAGACTTAAACACCTCCAAGGATGGAGCTTCCGCCACCAACCTGGGCAACCCATTCCAGGCTCTCACAGTGAAGAACTTCCTCCTCACATCCACTCTAAATCGACCCATCTCCAGTTTGCTAAATTAACGAAGAAGAAAAGTGGGCTCTGGCCTGTCAGCTGGACAGTTTATCTATCTACAGCTCGTTGTTTCCAAAAACACCGTCTCATTGGCATTAGTGTAGGAACTGCTACGCTCGGAGAAATCCGAGGGCACTGACGGCTGCCTCCGGCAGCGGCTGCACCACACGCAGCCGGCACTGCTTAAGGAGGGGGACGCATGAAGCCCACATGAACGTTCTGAGCCACTCACAAAAGATCAGCTGAGTTACCTGCAGCTAGAAGTGGAAACACTCGTTCCTGCGGCTCAGGCACCGCCAAGTGCGCGTCTGCCTCTTGTGATAAACACGTCTGCAAAGTCAAACGAAGACTGGGGCTTCACCAGAAGGTGGCAACCAAGCTCTGCTGAAGGTGCTGCTCGTGACACAGATTTTAACAACCTCAGTAACGCAGGCTCCTTCTCTCCTACAAATTGCAGCCCATGACCTCCCGGGGTTTTCACCTGTGTTCTACATGCGGACTGTGACCGGCCCTGGGCGTTCACACGCAGCAACACTGCTGACAACACATCCAGTGGGTCTTTTTAACCCAATCCTGTGTGTTTGGAGCAATATGCAGAGCAGAGCTGCCAGGGGAGCACCGTAGGTTTATTGAAGCCTTGAACTATGCTCAGTGCTGCAATGCACCGACGCTATGTCATGAGGTGACAAGTCGCTGCACACTGGCTGCACCTCGAAAACAGTCTGCTCGTGGGCTCTCAGTCCATGGCAAACACGCAGTGACACCTTCGGCCACCAAAGCATGAGCTTCCTGGCACTGCTGGCCTCTCAGCAAGCCAGGCAAGAGCCGGCTGTCACAGTGAACACAGAGCAGGTGACGTTCACCGACAGGCTTTGCTCTGCACTGTACAAACCCAGAGTCCTAGTGGTGTATTTTCATCCTTGTCACTGCCACCTTTACTCCTCCTTGGCTCTTCGCCTCTCAGGCTGGATCTCCTGGCTGCCTCACAAGGACCCCACGGAAAGCACACTGAGCTAACAGGTACAGACCAGCTTGTGCCCAACATCCTCCCCACCTTACTATTTGTCTCTCCTTTACAGCATTCAGACTGTATTATCACAGAACATCAGGGATTGGAAGGGACCTCGAAAGATCATCTAGTCCAATCCCCCTGACACAGCAGGATCAACTAGATCCAGTCACACAGGAACACATCCAGGCGGGTTTTAAATGTCTCCAGAGAAGGAGACTCCACAACCAACACTGGGCAGCCTGTTCCAGTGCTCTGTCACTCTCACTGGGAAGAAGTTCCTTCTCACATTTATATGGAACCACCCAGGATACTGGTGCAAGTACCCTTATAAACACTGCATACGAAACCGGGAAGGAAGATGACACTGATTATTCATATTGAGAGGGAACTTCTTCCCAATGAGGGTGACAGAGCACTGGAACAGGCTGCCCAGGGAGGTTGTGGAGTCTCCTTCTCTGGAGATGTTTAAAACCCACCTGGATGTGTTACTGTGTGACTTGGTCTAGGTGATCCTGCTTTGTCAGAGGGATTGGACTAGATGATCTTTCGAGGTCCCTTCCAACCCTTAACGTTCTGTGATTTCATTACGATCTATAAACCTGGTACCAAGTAGTGAGACACCAAAATCACACTAAATAAAGACACACTAGATTTTTTGCATGACTATGCTTAAATATCAGTGTCTTCTCTGACAGAGTCTTCCCCTCAAATATTTACTCACTGCTTTTGTTTGAACGCGCTGTTTCGCCTGTCTCCTGCTCACAAACAGATGCACATGCACATATACATATGTATTTCTTCCTCCTCTTTGATTCTTAGATTCTAATTAATGTTTCATGAAAGGCAAACATCTGCCTTAGGAATGTTAGGCATTAGAACATATCAAGCACTACTTAAGGCAATTATAAGAGGAAAACATGTAGTAGTATTTTATCAGCAGCAGTTACTTCACCCAGTGTACTTTAAGGTGGTGCTACACTGAAAATTACACTTTTTGTCAAGAAAGAAAGGAGGAATTTGGCAGCATGTACAAACAGTACTTAGATTAAATGAGAAAATCACAGGGGTAAACACCAGAGATTGGTTTGGTTCAAAAAGTGCCTGAGCTGGAGATGGCGGGGAATCACGCGCGGGCAGAACGGAGCGCTGGCACGTTAAGTTTGCCCTGTTACCCCTTGTCCTGGGTGTCTGTCTGCATCAGGAGAAGTGTGGCCAGCAGGTCGAGGGAGGTGATTCTCCCCCTCTACTCTGCTCTGGTGAGACCCAAACTGGAGCACTGTGTCCAGTTCTGGAGCCCTTATTACAAGAGGGATGTGTTGAAGCAAGCGCAGAGGAGGGCCACGAGGATGATCAGAGGGCTGGAGCACCTCTCCTGTGAGGCCAGACTGAGAGAGTTGGGGCTGCTCAGTCTGGAGAAGAGGAGGCTCCCAGGTGACCTTCTTGTCAGGATCTGAAGGGATCCTACAAAAAGGTTGGGGAAGGACTATTTAGGATGTCAGGTAGTGACAGGACTAGGGGGAGTGGAGCAGAGCTGGAGATGGGTAGATTTAGAGTGGAGGTGAGGAGGAAGTTCTTCACTATGAGAGTGGTGAGAGCCTGGAATGGGTTGCCCAGGGAGGTGGTTGAGGCCCCATCCTTGGAGGTGTTTAAGGCCGGGCTGGATGAGGCTGTGGCCAGCCTGATCTGGGGTGGGATGTCCCTGCCCATGGCAGGGGAGTTGGAACTGGATGATCCTGTGGTCCCTTGTAACCCTGACTGACTGTATGACTTGGTCTGGGTGATCCTGCTGTGTCAGGGGGATTGGACTAGACGATCTTTTGACGTCCCTTCCAATCCCTAACAATTCTATGATTCTATGATTTGTCCCATCAAAGTCTAAAAAACGCTCAAAAACATGTGCTTTTTGAAGATCCACTTACTCTGCTTAAGCCCAGTGCTCCTCTGAGCTGAAGTGAAGATCCATGAAAATAAGGAAACCTCAAGCAGTGAGAAAAACACCTCTTCACAATCAACTTGCTGGTGGAATGAAGTGCATGAATAAAAGGCCTGATCTTCATACCTGAAGAAAAATCATTGTACATCCTCCCAGAAGCAGGAACAGTTCCTGAAATCCTGTAGGCCAGATGTGTTTGATGGATGCTAGTTCAGCCCTGGAAGCCAAACCTGGTCTAGCAGAGAAAGAGCATCTTATTTCTTCCCCTCCCTTCATTGCTGGCAGACCAGCAGTGATCATTCAAAGGATCCCTACTAATGCACCAGCCACCCTGACACTCCTTCCAGATGGAGGCTGCATCAATGCCCAGTCTGTTCTGTCTTTTTTGTCTCCTAAACAGAGCAGAAAATTGGGTAACTGAGCACCTCCAAGCCAGCTCACAGAGCACAGGGCCCTGCTTTTCACCTTTCCTGTCCCCTTCTGATTCATACCTCTCCTTCATGTTTTTCTGGCAACACACAAACAAGCCACAGCAACGCTGCTACTCCCAGTGGAGGAAGCTGCAAAAGGGAAATAAAGAATGCTCTGTCGGAGACATGAGCTGAGCTGGAATTGCCAGCGTGGAAATTAGACAAATTTGTCTGTATTCACGTCTTCCACCTTCCTTCTGATTACTTGTAGAACCAGCAGAGATGCTCCAGGACTCCCTGCGTGTTGTGCCTTGCTCCCCAGATTTCGCTTTCTTATCTCTCCAGCTCTGACTCCCTGCACCGCGGTCAGTCCCAATGCCTGTACAATGATGACTCTTGTCTGTGCATCCACCTCCTCTTGTTGGTCAGGCTAACCACCATGGAATGGATCAAAAATTGTGTCTTCTGCATCCTCAGCTGACAAAATGGCCATGTAGCATCTTGCCAGGTCACTGACATTTCATAAGGACGTTGCGTCTACCGGGTCTGAAGCTCATGTGAACGACCTTTTCTTCCTTCCTGTTCCAAAGGCTTGTTACTGATAAGCTAAATATTTGATTACCCTGGATATCTGTGTACAGTGCAATTATGGGTGGTCACTTGTCACACAGTGTGTCATCAGGCAGACTTTGGTGACTACTAAATAGTTGACTCCATTGAAGTGCACGCTTCAGTGCTTCTATATGAAGATAACCTGTCACTTGCAAAGAAGATAACCTCAAAAAACCAATTTTGCATGCCTCACAGCCCTCTACAAGCTCCTGACTGAGGATATATATTGCAAAGAATTCATCTGTTGCAGAGATAAAATAAGTACCATACCCATTTGATCCGGCCAGCAAAAAAGAGACTTAAATAATTCAATTCATTCGAGGACAAAAAGGTTACCGAGTACAAGATCATACTTCAGCAATTTGGGTTTCTCCTTCTGAAACCACTTTCAAATCAATACAGTTTGAGATTTAAGTTTCCTCCACACCCCCCTCCACAGTTTCCTCTCATATTGAAAGGAATTTTTTTATAAGAGAACATGAGAAAAATATTGTGTGAATCAGACAGTGTTACTGCAGCCTAGATGCCCTACGGATTGTGTCACCAGGCAATTCCATTCACAACGATGCCAAATCCTGATGGATTTACATTATAAAAGCTAGCTTTCCTCTTCGGTGGGACAGCTTGTACCTGGCTTTGCGGCTGCGCCGTACGCGTTGGTGAGGTGTCTCTTTGTTCAGATTACGAGATCCTTCATTCACTGTTTTTGTTGTTTTGCAAAGCAAAATACAACTCGTGAGGTTCAGACCCACCAACAGTACTCACGTAGGAATAAGGACATCTCACTACCTCTCCATGCATCTGTGGTTCTCCACATCTATATAGTCTCACCAAACAATGAAGAAAGGCTTTGCTGGGTCCCTCAGGTTTCTTTCATTACATTTCTCTTTCTCCTCTTCTAGTCTCCTCCTCTGGAGACATTCAAAACCCACCTGGATGTGTTCCTGTATTACTTGATCTAGGCCAGGGGTCTTCAAACCCCAGCCCGCGGGCTGGATACGGCCCCCCAGGGTGTCCAATCCAGCCCGCCGGTCCACTGGTATCTACCCACCCCGCTGAGCAGCCGCAGTTGACTTCTTCCTGCCATGCTGGGCTGCTCCTCCGTCTCTCCCTCCCACTCCCAGGCAGGACTAAAAGTCTCTGTTGTTCATGATAAAGACTATGTAACATTTTCTCAAGAGCATTGACTAGGCTGGAGTCCAAGCACCTCCACCTTGCTGGGCATCACTGGGTCCAGGTGGCTGCATGGGCTTCTTCTTAGGCTCTTCCACTAAAACACTAGGTGGTCCTCACTCAGCCTTTCTCTGGTCAGGAGAAACTATGGCTTTGGGATGACCGTATTCTTTAGAAAGGCAACAAAACCCTGATGACCTTTTGCCATCAAAATAAAAGGTCAAGATTTCACCCTATGGGTACCCCAGCCCATAGGGTGACAAAAGACAAAATCAGACTGAGGACTGAGCTGGTTGCATTAACTATCACTTTCCTTGAGAAGTTTTAGGAAAGTTCTCACGTGAGGACTTAAAGAAGATCTAAATGAAGTCGCCTCTTCAGGCTTTCTGAAACACAACACCACGCGTGCTCCTGATAAGAGATGTTTTCTCGCTGGCTAAAGGGTCTACGTCTCCCTTTGGGATGTCAAGCATTCCATTATTTGAGGGAAATGATTCTGCTGTTTCCAGCACTGAATGTTTTGTTCAGAAAGGGATAAAAACACACACAAGTTGAACAAGCTTTGAACTGTTGGCAGGCTTTACGGAATAAAATACACCTAGCCTTATCCCGTGAGGAGTATTTAAAGAAATATTTAGAAACAAGGCTGCCTGATGAAAGAAAGGGAATTCATGTAGCACTGTAGTTAAATAAACACTTTTTCATAGAGGATTCAATAGCCACCACTTTCAGATTAAGAAGCTTTTCCTTTTGATTCAAAAATGCCTCAAGAATGAGGGAAGGAACTTGATTTCCTTCCACACAGAAACATTACCCAGTGACTAGCGGAAGTTCTTGCAGATGCCGTAAGAATCCACATCAGACTTTTCTCTGCGTGTTGTTCCTTGCTCTATTTAGTGCTAAAGACTATTTAAATATACTCTTGGCATATTTTCTTTTACATTCCCATCCCTAGCATTTAGAAGCACACTCACATTACAACGGAATCCTTGCAACGAAGCAAAGCAGATCAGCCCAGCTGCTCTCTCTGAGGATGGCACGTACCATCCCTCTGCCATCCCTCCTGAACACCACTCCTAGGACGCTGAGAGAATCAAGGGATGGCATCAACGGGCCGCTCCGTTCACCTTGCTAATTTATGCATGTTGCTCATTAGCGCTCTGCCAAGCAGAGTTTTTAAGTCCCAAAGGTAGGTCAACGGATCCGAGTGGCTACAAGGGAGTGCTCTGAATTTCAAGCATCTTAAATGCGCGCTCAGGAGCACCAGCCTAGGATCCCACCAGTCCCTTGGTTTGCCACAGGTTTCCTGCCTGTTGGAGGAATATATTAACCCAAAGGCAGCCTTGCTGACCACGATCCAGTTCATTCATCTCTTTCACCTCTGGAATTTCTATTGCTTTCCTCAAGGCACCAGTCTCCCCCATCTTCACCACCAGGATGTCTGGTTTAATAACTTAACGCTGCATTTTAAAAATTTCATTACTTGATTAAAAAAAAGTACTTGAAAAATCTTCCAAACCCACTTGCAGATATTTTTCCTGCCCTAATCTATTAAAATATCTGCTTGTTTACTGTCTGAGGTCCTATAAACATTATCAGTCACTAAATAAAGCATCAGCTGGCACTGCCAATATAGTAACTAAGAGCAACGGGCGTGCTTACACTCGAGCTTTTGCTGGAGAAACCAAGAAGCTGTTAAAATCTAGCAAAACCAAACCCTGCACATATGTTGTTTTGTTTTATTTTGTTAAATGGGCTGGAACACACCAGAACTTTAAAGATCAAAAAACCCCCATAATTTCCTAAAACATTTGGAGCCTTTGCATGCAGTAAAAAGGGATCATTATCAAAGCATTTTGCTGTCACAATTGTTCATTTGGAAGAGGCAGAGAAAAAGAACTGCACAAAAGCAAATCCAAAACTCCCAGCATGACAGGGTGACACCACTGTGGCTACAGCCAATAGGAGAGTGTGTCAGGCAGGTGGAGGGAGACATCAGAGCAGCGTTTGGTGGCAAGACAGATGAGACAACCATGACCATGGCAAGCAACTGCCTGAATAAGATGAGCTAGACATTTCACCCTGGAAATGGGGTTTTACTCCCTCCGTGCACCACAAAGCCACCCACTAGTTTGGACAGGTGACACTGGCCGGGAGGTGCAGGAGCATGCTCAAGGTATTTCATGACACCCACTCAGACGTGAAGAAACACATTTGGGGGGGGGGGGGAAGAGAGAGCAGGGCTCTTCCCTCCCACCCCCATTATTGTTTCTTTGTCCTTTTATCCCACATGGGAGGGATGGAGTGAAGACTGTTATCACAGGCTAAAACTGAGCTGGACACACCAAACCCAACTTGATGTTCCTCTATCCATTTTCCCCCTCCAGCCCAGAACTACTGTTGTTGCACAGCCAATCACTTAAACTACACCCCCTGAATCCTCTTTGGAAATCTCCACTTCCAAATCCACCTCTTCCCACTCTGCCTGGACAACTGGAGCCCCATTTTAAGTTTTGTATTAGCTGCCACACCAACCATCGCTCACTCGAGACTCACATTTGAGGCCATTCAAATGTAACCCAGCTTGCCACACAAACGGAGGTAGAGAAGCCTCAAACACAACACAACAGGGGGCTTATTAACAAAAACATCAATGAAATGTGATGCAGAAACATCTTGTGGCACAGTGAAGCCTCTCTTCTGCCACACAGGAGGCAGGAGGACTGGGGTACCCAACCTACCTCTGTGGGTGAGGTTGTTTCTCTGCAGGGCTGAAGCCTACCTCCACCCAGCTGAAAGCACTGGATTTAAAAGCCATTTTGAAGGTTCTCTCTCTCTCTCTAACATTATTGCAGAGGCTGTCCTAGCCAGCAATGCCATCTGAAGGATTACCACACAGCCTATCATTGCAGCAGTGTGTTACTTTCAAACAGCAGTGAAGATAACGTGGCTCGAGGCTCCCGAGAGCTGTGACTGATTACCCTGGGATTCTTAGTTCTCATCTTCATTCTTCTTCTGCTTTAGTGCCTGGCTTGAAAAGTATGGGAACACAACCCTTCCTCCTCCTCTTCCTCTTCTTCCCACCACTTTACAGAATCACTGAATTGTCAGCGTTGGAAGGGACCCCAAGAGATCATCTAGTCCAACCCCTGCTAAAGCAGGACTGCCCATGTCTGTCGCCTTTCTGGGAAGTTGCTGAGTCACAGAGTCATTTACATTGGAAAAGACCCCTGGGATCATCAAGTCCAACCATCTACCCTATCTTACATGTTCACCCCTAAAACTGATCCCTCAGCATCTCAGCCAAGCGCTCTTTATACACATCCAGCGATGGCGACTCAACCACCTCCCTGGGAAGCCCATTCCAGTGCCTGACCACCCTTTCTGTGACAAAATTTTTCCTAACATCAAGTGTAAACCTCCCCTGTTGTAGCTTGAACCCAGAACCTCTTGTCCTATTACTAATTGCTTGTGAGAAGAGATCAGCAGCAACCTCTCCACAACGCCCTTTCAGATAGTTGCAGAGAGTGCTGAGGTCAGCCTCCTCTTCTTCAAACTAAAGAGCCCCAGCTCTTTCAGTCTTTCCTCGTAAGATTTGTTTTCCAGGCCCTTCACCAGCTTGGTTTTCCTCCTCTGCACCCGCTCCAGCACCTCCACATCTCTCTTGTATGGAGGTGCCCAAAACTGGACACAGTAGTCAAGACGTGGCCTCACCAGTGCCGAATACAGGGGGACTATAACCTCTGTACTCCTGCTGGCCACGCTATTTCTAATACAAGCCAGGATGCCATTGGCCTTCTTGGCCACCTGGGCACACTGCTGGCTCATATTCATCTTCCTGTGAATCAGAACCCCCAGGTCCCTCTCTGCCAGACGGCTCTCCAGCCACAGCTCCCCAAGCCTGTAGCATTGCAAGGGGTTGTTGTGGCTCAAGTGCAGGACCTGGCACTTGGCCTTATAGAAGCTCCTGCCATTAACACTGGCCCATTGCTCCAATCTATCCAAGTCTCTCTGAAGAGCCTCCCTACCCTCTTGCAGGTGAACACTCCCTCCTAACTTGGGTCATCTGCAAACTTACCAATGATACACTCTGTGTCCTCATCAAGATCACCAATAAAGATGTTAAATGGAGATGGTCCCAACACCAAGCCCTAAGGCCACAACCTGTATGAACACACGTTTGCCAGGTACAACAGTAGATACTAGCACTAAACACAACTAAATAATTCTGAAAGGATGTTATGATGAAGAATTAAAACTTAATCTCTCCTTGCTTCTGACTCTGGTAACAGTCAAATGCTACTCACTGTTTGCAACCATGGTTAGAGAATGTTTCATCCTCTCAGTAGATGCTTATTTTAGGTGAATATGGTCAGTAAGGAATTCCTACTAATACTGCATGGTCCTACTTCACGCTTTTGTGTCACATAAACAGAGCCAGACAAAACACAGGAGTTTTAAAGGATCTCTCAAGAACACGTTTTCTTTTTCTACAGTTGTGATTTAAAAAGAACATTAAGCAAGCCAGGTTTCCATCAGACTGCTTCTGCCCCCCTGGCAGACTTGCTGGAAACTCCGGGCTCCCACCTCTGGGACAAGAGAGCCATTATTGAGCGACTGCTCACAGGAAGGCAGAGCTGCTGCTTCATGTTCTGGCAAACGTCCCTCCAAAAGGTGGTGGTGCTGTGATTTCTGTGCCACTCAACGTTGTTTGTTCAAGACGTTGACTGAACCAAAGAAGCACTATTAGAACACGCCAAGCACACGTCAGATCCATTTAATCCAGAGGGGCTGGAGATGCATCGTGTGCTTGACTTACAGTAATTGACACATCATACTGCACTGGACATCTCAAGGACAGCACTGCCTATTTCGATGGAGACATCACACTATAAACATTTTTTACTGGACCTAACCAAAATCTAACGGGATGCCTTGGGGAAGAGCTGCTAAGTAAGTATCTGGGGGTGGGGGGAAAGAATTCTCCTACAAGAGTAAAACCTCTAACAGCTCAAATGATGAAGTGCAGAAGAGCCAGTCTAGAAGAAGATAAATCTACTAACACACCCCCCTTCATGGGAAGTTCTGGGAAGAATGGTTGGCTAGCAACCTCTTGCTGACTTCCATGGAGCCCTAATCTCATCTATCCCTCCTTAATGCTTTTGTAACTCTGTCTGGGTTTTGGTCTCCATCCAACATCACCTGGACTACTGGCATGACAAGTGGTGTAGAAATATGGCTTAATGTGATGGGAGCACAGGGAGACACACACGGCACGGGTCATGCTTTTCTTCCCTGCACAGACAAGACAAACTGCATCACAGCAGAATTCTGAATTACATATCACAGAACATTAGGAGTTGGAAGGCACCTCGAAGGATCATCCAGTCCAATCCCCCCACCACAGCAGGATCACCCACGCTTCATCTGACAACTCAGCCTCTCTCCTGGAGGCAACTGCATGAAGACATCACCCACAATAAAATTGGTCCCGTAGGATGTGTGGACAGGAGAAGGATGAAGGTATTAAAAGCCACCCAAAGAATCACAGAATCATTAGGGATTGGAAGGGACCTCGAAAGAAAGAAGCAGCAAACCAATCCTTTCAGCAGGACTAGGACATTCCCCCAAATTTAAAACTCCCCCAAATTGAGAACCCCACTCACACTTTCTTCTTCCCACTGATGCAGGCCCATTTGGCTTTTGTGCTTCATTTCAATACTCTAAAGGGTGTCCTCCACCATAAGTTGTGACGCAAAGGAAACTTTTTAAAACAAAGATTAAATATAAAAAATGAATCTGCCGCTGCTTCTTTTACCTAATTATTTCATGCAGAGTCTTAATTAATGATTAATTAACGATTCTTTCTCGTGCCATCTTCTCTCCTCTGCTTTCCAAGACGTGATGCTGCCCTCCTCTGAACTGCTCTTTAGCCAAGCCATGTGCATTTAACTCTTCACTCTGTCCTCCTAACTGCTCCCTCCAGCAATGCAAACAGTTAGTTTGCTGCTAACACGAAGAACAAAGCAAGGAGGCAGAAATCTAAAGACCTGGTCAATTCCATCAGAGCAGAATATTCTTCCCCCATTTTCTTCCATGCAAAACTCTACTTTTAAAAAAGCAATGTATTTCTTAACACCTCGAAACCAAACCTGTCGGAGAATCTAACTAATCTACCTTCTTAAAAACACTCAGATCCTGCTCTTCAGTTCTGAGATGCTTATGCCCGTGGAAGAAAGTAAACACAGACCTACTGTGCTGGTTTAAAACCTCTATTAAACTAGGAAAGAGACAAGGATACTGGAGGAGGTAATCACATTAAGACCAGCAAGCAGAGGATCCTAATCCCCCCAGAAAGTTTTTGGTGAATCTTCTTAATTGCAGCAACTACAAAGAGAAATACTATGAGTAATTTGTCCTAAGCCTCGTTCTCCTTTCAGAGCTGTGGAGAATTGAGCAAGGCAGAGAGAAAGAGACAGTGCCAGGGCTTCATTTTAGACCTCAGAATTAAATACAGGGATCAAATAGTTCAAAAGGGATGAAGGAAAGAAGAGTTCACGTACTTTGTGAATTTAACTTCTTAATGGCTGTGTCTTGGCTGCCATAACAAGACAAGAGCATACGGGGGTGGGGAGAAAGGGAAAAAGACAAAACTACTAACGAATGTGAAGTTATTTTCAAGACTCAGAATCGGGTCATTCAAAGAACTGAGAACAAAAAGGAAAAGCAAAAGTAAAAAGCGCTTTTTGACAGCCTTCTTTTCAAAAAGTGGCTGAGCAGATTTATCAAAGCGTGTGAAATGTTTGATCCTGAGCTGAACTTCCATGAAAACACAGAATCACATCGCTTTCCGTTCAGAGGCTGGAGAAATTCTGCCAGAGCCACAGAAAAGGACAAAGCTCACGTCCTGGTTTTAAATTAGGGAGGGCAGCGTCTGCAGACACGAACCCTTCGCCGTACGTCGCTAGAAGGCAGCTCCCAAACACAAAGTGTATTTACACTGCTAATTGGCTAAACCCAAGGGATCAAAATACAAATAGCCCAACGTTAAAATCACATCAAATGACACAAGTGAAAAGAAGGAGAACTGAAACACAGTCTTGTACAGCAGATGGAAATAAGCAAACTTGCTCAAGATGCTTTTGCTAATCAACAGGGACATCAAGACTCGGGAAGCAAGCTGCACCGGTGATAAGGACCTCAGGATGCTGTAACATCAGGAACTATCTATTCTGAAAGCACACCCAGCACCAAATACTAGGGCATGATACCCTGAGCTTGTGTATGTCGTGCTGAGACCAGCTCTCCTCTGCTCAACCTGATTGTTGTCCTCCTTCTGCTGTCCTCAAAAGCCCACCAATGGAAGTTACATTGTTCCATCACCCTGCAAGCCAGGATGGGACATTCTCATGGTTTCAAAGCATGGTAGGGCTTGGAAGGGACCTCTGAAGACCATCTAGTCCAATCCTGCTGCTAGAGCAGGATCGCCTAACAGCAGGTTGCACAGGATCATGTCCACATGGGTTCTGAATGTCTCCAGCAAAGGAGACTCCACAATCTCTCTGTGGAGTGCTCCAGTGCTCCATTACTTTCACAGTCATAGAATCATAGAATCATCAGGGATTGCAAGGGACCTCTAAAGATCAGCCAGTCCAATCCCCCTGACAAAGCAGGATCACCTAGACCAAGTCACACAGGAACACACCCAGGCGGGTCTTAAACATCTCCAGAGAAGGAGACTCCACAACCCCCCTGGGCAGCCTGTTCCAGTGCTCTGTCACCCTCAGTCTGAAGAAGTTCCTTCTGGAGAGAAAGTTTAACTTAGAATCATAGAATCATTAGGGATTGGAAAGGACCTCGAAAGATCATCTAGTCCAATCTAGCAGGATCAGCCAGACCAAGTCACCCAGTCAGTCTGGGTTAGAAGGAACCACAGGATCATCCAGTTCCAGCTCCCCTGCCATGGGCAGGGACACCCCACCCTAGATCAGTCTGGCCAGAGCCTCATCCAGCCTGGCCTTAAACACCTCCAAGGATGGGGCTTCTAACTAGATCAATTAGCTTATACACACACACTTCTTTCTCAGGCTCATCTTCACTTTACACAGCTTGTGCTCTGAATTAGTATTTTAAAGAAAGCTCAAAGCCCATCCATCACCGCCAGGTGAATTCTTGGGATGTAACTTTACATTACTAATTTAAATTTCTTTTAAAATATGGAAAATGCAATACTTAACATCTTAACATTACAGGACATCCCAGGGATATCACAGATATGAATGAAAATGGCACTGTGCTGAGTAAAACATTGAAGGGTTACTTTCAACCTCAGTTACCTGCACCTAGCTTGGTTGTAGCCTCCTGTTGCCTCCTCTCATTGCTTACTTACATAGTTGTCCTCCTTTTAGGGCTATGTCATGTCTCAATGTTTAATTGTGATTAGAGCATTTTAATCAGAATTAATGTAGCTAGAGGACCTGCACACAAAAAATGACACTTAAAAATCCAAAACACTTTCCAAAGTTCCCATTATGCCCAGTGACATGAAAAGCAAAGAAAGCAATTCTCTGGCAGGGGGACTGAACTAGATGATCTGAGGTCCCTTCCAGTCCCTAATGTTCTGTGATACTGCTGTGAAGGCTTTTGCTCTGCTATTGTTTTCCCACATCCATTAATTCAAAGGGACTTTTGAAACCATAACTTTGAGTCTCAGCTCTAGATGGCAGCAGCCTCCTTTATTTTTAGTTTTCCCCTTAGTTTCCTGCTCTTTGTTCCTTCACCCTCCAAACAATTCTGCACCTCCTTCTCTTCCCCCAAAAATAAAGACTCTAGTGATCCAGGCTGCACAGTCTGGGGATGATGACTGCAAGGCATTTTCACTGGAAGAAATCAGGCCATTCCTGCAGTTAAGCGACGCGGTTCTTCAAAGCACACAGAATAACTGAGGCCCAAAGTGGGGGGGGAAAGGAAGAGAGATTTTCTTCCCCCTCCCCTTCCCGATCAGTCACCTGGGGAAATGTTAGAAAAATAGTCTTTTTGTCCAACAACAGCCTCTTAGATAGAAAGGGAGGGGTCAAAGGACAAAGAAAGAGACACAGAAGAAACAGAACAAAAAGGGGCCATTTCATAATGACTTTGAGCCAGGCAAAAAGTCTACCTGAAGCACAGGGCTTTCAGGCACTGAGCCTCCTTCAGGCACCATATATTGACTCCACTCTGGCAGAGTCCGAGGAGCAGGGGCTACTCGATGTATTTTTAAACTGAATGCATAAGGAAAGCTATTGCTCCAGCTAAAACTCTTTCCTTTTCCCCTTCCCTTAAAATTTGCATTTAGGTTTGACCCTCAGCCACCTGTCTGGTTCCTATGTATGTCCTTCCCCCCGACCCTGCTGTTGGTGTCCTCCCCCACAGTGGCTACTGGGGTCGGCCACACACTCCTTGATGCGATCGCATCGCTCCCATTCATGTGAATCAACTGGAAACACAGAGACACCTTAAACAGAGAGATATAAAACCCCCCACACTAGTAATTCCTCCACATCTGCAAGGCTGTTGCAGCGAGAGGCTGACTCTCTGAGCCCTCAAGCACACAGCAATTTTATTTGGGCAAACAATTGCAGTTCAGCTGAGCAGTCCCCCGTGTGCAACTTCCCACAAGCTTGTTTTCAAAACCACGCTATGAAGACTTTGAGTCCACATTTACTGCCAGCTTTTGGAGGATTCATGCATGGACCTGCCATGGTCTTACTCCCCCTGGTGAGGACACACAGGGACGTTGGAGACCTCTTTGGAGCTGACTTTCAGAACAATTACTGCTGAGGGGTGCTCACTGCAGAGGTCTAAGAGATCAGCATGTTAAGAGTTTTATTCCACGATTGTGTTGGTGGTATCTTCACAACCCTGGTATCTGTACAAACCCCACATAATGAGAAGAGCAGACTGACAAAGTACTACAAGAACATCTAAGTTGAGCAGACTGGATGTACACAAATCCATGGGCCCAGATGGGATGCACCCGTGAGTGCTAAGGGACACAGCAGAAGTCACTGCTAAGCCACTTCTCTGTCATCTTATCTAAGTCATGGGGATCAGGAGAGGTCTCTAGGAACTGGAGGATAGCAAATGTCACTCTAACCTTCAAAAAGGGTAAGAAGGAGGACCCAGGTAACTATAGACCAGTCAACCTCAACTCCATCCCAAGAAAGGTGATGGAACAGTTTGTCCTAGAGGCTGTCTCCAGGCACATCAAGGACAAGAGGGTCATTAGGGACAGTCAATATTGCTTCACCGAGGAAAAGTCTTGCCTGACCAACCTGATAGCCTTTCATGAGGGCATAACCAGGTGGATAGATGATGGCAGAGCAGTGGATGTGGTCTATCATGACTTCAGTAAAGCATTTGACACATTCTCCCACAGGATCCTCACAGCCAAACTGAGGCAGTGTGGACTGGATGATCAGGTAGTGAGGTGGATGGTGAACTGGCTGCAGGATCGAAGCCAGAGAGTGGTGGTCAGTGGAACAGAGTCTAGCTGGAGGCCTGGATCTAGTGAAGTGCCCCAGGGGTCTGTGCTGGGACCAGTCAATCTATTAATTGATGACTTAGATGAGGGATNCTGGAGTATTGTGTCCAGTTGTGGGCCCCTCAGTTCAAGAGGGATGTGGAGCTGCTGGAGAGAGTCCAGTGTAGAGCAACGAGGATGATGAAGGAAGTGGAGTACTTCCCTTATGAAGAAAGGCTGAAGGAACTGTGTCTTTTTAGCTTGGAGGAGACTGAGGGGGGACCTCATAAGTATTATAATACAAATATGTGAAGGGTGGGTGTCAGGAGGATTTAGCCAGAGACACTGAGTTGATGGAGAGAGTCCAGCGTAGAGCCACAAGGGTGATGAAGGAAGTGGAGCTCCTCCCTTATGAGGAGAGGCTGAGGGAGCTGGGTCTCTTTAGATTGGAGAAGAAGAGACTGAGGGGTGACCTCATTAACATCTATAAATATGTGAAGGGTGGGTATCAGGGTTTGACTCGATGATCTCTTTGTGTCCCTTCCAATCTCTAACATCCTATGATCTAGTGATAGAACGAGGGGTAATGGTTGTAAGCTGGAACATAGGAGGTGCCACATCAATATGAGAAGGAACTTCTTCCCAGTGAGGGTGACAGAGCACTGGAACAGGCTGCCCAGGGAGGTTGTGGAGTCTCCTTCACTGGGGATGTTTAAAACCCATCTGGATGCATTCCTGTTTGACTTGGTCTGGGTGATCCTGCTGTGGCAGGGGGATTGGACTAGATGATCTTTCGAGGTCCCTTCCAATCCCTGACGATTCTATGATTCTATTTCCAAACAGCTGATAAACCAGGTGGTGCCTTGCAAAGTGCATTTAAAAGCAGAGAGAAAGACAAGGGAAAAAAAAGACTAATTTGTTTTACAAGTTGCTTGACTGCCCAACAAATTGCTTAGTCACTTGTCTGCTCATGTTTGCCACGTGCGTTCATTTATGAAAACGCAGAGCGAGGGACCACAGAGGGTGTCTCTGTGGCAGCACAGGGCACGCAGAGACACCCTCGGACTTTGATGCATCAGACTCGTAATGAGGGACTAATTTGGGTGTAAGCACTAGCCTGGCAGAAACAAAATACTTATAGACTATTAATAGAGAAACTCTTCACAGAAGCCGTGACCTTTATGACTTGCATGGTTTGCAGCCCTGCCTCTGTCACGATTAAGCGGATCCTTGCTGCAAAGCAGCATGTTTGTGTCTTCTGCTCCCAATTACAAGGAGGGAGCTCTTCAGCGCACACACTGACGCGAATCCCTTCCGCAGTACAGAGGTGTGCTGAAACGCAGCAGGAGGGAGAACAGTGGTGCTCTGAATAATAATGTCCCCTAACGTCCCACAAAAATCTGTTGGCAGTATCAACAGCCACTCTAGCTGAAGGCCCATGGAGAACCTACGACAGCAACCTCCACGCTGCAGTAATAAAAGTGATTAACAGGGGAAACTATTACCACTCACAATGTTGCAAGGAAACTGGGGGTGGGAGAAGAGGTACTGAGGTGGTCACTTCTCTCCCTTCAAAGTCAGATATTCATAATAGATCTCTAATCACTAGTGATTCTGATTCCATAACTTAGTGATCCTGCTGGGGCAGGGGGATTGGACTGGATGATCTTTCAGGGTCCCTTCCAACCCCTAACATCCTATGATCTTTCAGGGTCCCTTCCAATTCCTAATGATTCTATGATTCTATGAATATAATTAAAAACAGTATTGCAAATAAATAGCTGGTGGAAAACAGTTATGAAACACATCAAAGAGGTCAGTCCATTTACTATTTCAACTTCTATTTGCCATGTGTCAACAAAAACACTGGTCGTTAAGGTCACCAAGACTGGAAGAACCAGGAAAGTAACGGAATCAAGATAATTTTTAACTCAAGTGGTTAAAGTCTAAAACTCGGGAAGATATGTAATGCAAAATATACATTTTTATGTTTGGACACATTAAATTATTTAATCATAAAATACACTTACTTGTCCAACTGCATCTGCTCACTGCTGTAACTCACAGCAGCACAGAGAACAGCAGCAGGAGGACATATAGTCTATAAGCGCAGGTATCACAGTATCACAGTATTACCAGGGTCGGAAGAGACCTCATAGATCATCAAGTCCAACCTGTTACCACAGAGCTCAAGGCTGGACCATGGCACCAAGTGCCACGTCCAATCCTGCCTTGAACAGCTCCAGAGTTGGCGACTCCACCACCTCCCCGGGCAGGCCATTCCAGTGGCCAATGACTCTCTCAGTGAAGAATTTTCTCCTCACCTCAAGCCTAAATTTCCCCTGGCACAGCTTGAGGCTGTGTCCTCTTGTTCTGGTGCTGGCTGCCTGAGAGAAGAGAGCAACCTCCTCCTGTTGTAGACAGCAATAAGGTCTCCCCTGAGCCTCCTCTTCTCCAGGCTAAACAATCCCAGCTCCCTCAGCCTCTCCTCATAGGGCTTGTGCTCAAGGCCTCTCACCAGCCCCGTTGCCCTTCTCTGGTGTATGGGATTAAACAAAACCAAAGCAAACAATAAAAACCAATGCAAGACAATGAGAAACCACTTCCAGAATGAGAAACTAGACTGAGAAATTAGGAAACAATTAGAACAATTGGCACAGTAAGCCTAGTACTTCCTGGCACTGTGGAAATGAGCAGCTCTGCAAGGATAAGCCAATAGCTCAAGCGGCAGAACAGCAACACACAGAGTTTTATTCTGATTTAAAAAGGAGGTTGAACAAGTCACCAACTCAACAGAGGCAACTGGTGAGAGCAGGTAAGTGACTGGCATTTCAGCAGCTGCAAGTGTTTGTGCCAAGAAAAATGAATGAAAAGGGTGACAGAACAGCTCACAGGAAGCATGTTTCTTAAATTTATCCTATTGTTGGTAAAAGATGCAAATTATGGCAGATCTAGGATTAACCTGGTCTCAAGAAGAGAGTGCAGAGTGAAAACCCTCCCTGTGAAACCCATTTCAGACACATCTTTGACAGATGGCCCACAACCATGTTACCCTGGGAATGCCAAATCTGTGAGACAACCGAGGGGAGATAGCAGAGCTCTCAACAGCCATGATTATAATAATAATAGGAAATCACTATTCACCTTTTTTTCTAAGAATGGAGGCTTAAACTGGACAGACAGAAGATCTAGGGTTTTTATTCATGTTACATATACTTGGAAATCATTGCCACTGTATAATGCAGGGACCAAGGGGATGAATGGGCTCATAGAGGACTACACAAGTTCACAAAGGGCAGGGCTATCTATGCATATTAAACATTAATCATAGAATCATTAGGGACTGGAAGGGACCTCGGAAGGTCATATAGTCCAATCCCCCTGCCACAGCAGGATCACCTAGACCAAGTCACACAGGAACACATCCAGGTGGGTCTTAAACATCTCCAGTGAAGGAGACTCCACAACCTCCCTGGGCAGCCTCTTCCAGTGCTCTGTCACCCTCACTGGGAAGAAGTTCCTTCTCAGATTGATGTGGAACCTCCTCTGTTCCAGCTCACAACCATTGCCCCTCATCCTATCACAAGATGACACTGAGAAGAGCCTAGTTCCATCCTTCTGACACTCACCTTTCAAATATTTATAGACATTAATGAGATCACCCCTCAGTCTCCTCTTCTCCAAGCTAAAGACACCCAGCTCCTTCAGCCTCTCCTCATAAGAGAGGTGGCTCCACTTCCTTCATCATCCTCGTTGCCCTACGCTGGACTCCCTCCAGCAGCTCCACATCCCTCTTGAACTGAGGGGCCCAGAACTGGACACAATACTCCAGATCAGAGGCTGAAGGTGCATAGCCCACTGACTGCTTTTAAGGTATAAAGTCGATGAAGATGTTCTGGTATCCCAGAGGAAGAATCACTCTACACTAGCCTTGATTTTCTGCTCTTTTGGTAAACACTAACCAGGTTACTGGGTTTGCCCCCTTGGACCAACTCAAGGTGGTGTGAGAGGATGGATGAAGCCAAGGCCAATGTGGAAGGGTCAACAGCAAAGAATAATACAACATGTAGACTGTCTAGTTTACTGACATTTACTGGAAACAGCAACAGGCAATCTGAAAGGTTTGAAAGTAGCCTTGAACTCATTGTGAGGACACTTGTCTCTAAAGTCTCTGACTTTGAGAGCTGGGTACTCTAGAAACTTCTGCTCACCAGGTCTGGTGGTCCAAGTAATGATACCATGGAAACCACTTTAATTTTACAGAATCATAGAATGTACTGGGAGGGAAGAGACCTTTAAAGGTCATCTAGTCCAACTCCTCTACAACAAACAGGGACATCTCTAACTAGAAATATTGCTCAGAGCCACATCAAGCCTGACTTTCAATTTCTCCAGG
Source organism: Rhinopomastus cyanomelas (assembly GCA_013400115.1). NCBI lineage: Eukaryota > Metazoa > Chordata > Aves > Bucerotiformes > Rhinopomastidae > Rhinopomastus > Rhinopomastus cyanomelas. The sequence goes on from VXBP01008587.1 coordinate 838,181, forward strand.
GATGGGCCTCCACCACCTCTCTAGGCAACCTGTTCCAGCAATCCACCAGCCTCATATTAAAGAACTTTTTCATAGAATCATAGAATTGTTAGGGATTGGAAGGGACCTCGAAAGATCATCTAGTCCAATTCCCCTACCACAGCAAGATCACCTAGAGCAAGTCACACAGTCAGTCTGGATTAGAAGGGACCACAGGATCATCCAGTTCCAAGTCCTCAGCCATGGGCAGGGACACTCCACCCTAGATCAGGCTGCCCAGAGCCTCATCCAGCCCGGCCTTAAACACCTCCAAGGATGGGACCTCCACCACCTCCTGGCCAACCCATTCCAGGCTCTCACCACTCTCACGGTGAAGAACTTCCTCCTCACATCCACTCTAAATCTTCCCATCTCCAGCTCTGCTCCACTGCCCCTAGTCCTGTCGCTACCTGACATCCTAAATAGTCCTTCCCCAGCCTTTTTGTAGACCCCCTTCAGATCCTGGAAGGCCACAAGAAGGTCACCTGGGAGCCTCCTCTTCTCCAGACTGAACAGCCCCAACTCTCTCAGTCTGCCTCATTTTTCCTAATGTCCAATCTAAAATTTACCCTGTTCCAGCTTAAAACCATTACCCCTCATCCTATTGTTCCATGCCCTTGTGAACAGTTCTTCCCCAGACTTCTTATAAGCCCCTTCCAGTCTTTGGTAGGTTGCTGTAAGGTCTGCCTGCAGCCTTCTCCTCTTCAGGCTGAACAACTTCAACTCTCTCAGCTTGTCTTCTCCACTGAAATAATTCATAGGGCTTCGTGTTTGCACCAAGATCACACACAACAGTAGGTAATGGTATTACCATGACACAGGCATGAAGAAGAGGGTGGCTGGAGAGGGGTTTTTCTAAACCCCAGCAAACCACCCAAGATGAAACCCTCCACAGAACTGCCCAACGAGCACTTTTGTGAAGTCACACGTCATCTACAAAGCGTTTACATCTACAGAGGTTTTACAGAGGCAAGAACGATGCAGCTAATCGTCGCTGCCGGATAATTGCACTGCACAAGAGGCCCTTGCTTTTAGGGAGAAATATAAGCTAATGAAGAAAGTCAGACAATCAGCAGTGGCAGGGCTTTTGGGAGATACCAGAGACACAAAGCTAAATAATTCAGCGCTGCGGAGCGTAATGACTGTGAAACTGAATTATTGTAGGTTTACATTAATTCTCCACCCAATTACATATCTAACATTAAGTCCCAAAGCTAGAGAGCTCCCCTTAGCTGCAAACAACCCCAGCAACAACAAGAAAGCCGCGGGAATGTGATCCCGGACATGAGCGGACTCTAAATGTGCCAGCTCAGCTGCTGTGCACACCCTTAGTATTCAGGGGTCTGCTAGAGAGTTACAGCCCGTTTGCACTTCCCTCCAGTCACTGTTTGGTTCAAGCAAGGTCTCTCCCTAACGTGGTCAACTGCAGTCAACTTTCTTTGCAGCGCCCGTCTGTACCGTTCGAGCCGCGGCGGACGGCTCAGCCTGTCGGTCTGGTGGCCATGTTCACAACAGAGAAACCAGGGGGTTAGTCAAACCGACGCCGCATTAACGATGGAAATGAGGGCTAACAAAAGCGTTTCCACTACCTTTGCTTCGTCAGCAATTCAGCCCTGATGACGACTAACCTTCCGCGATACCGCATCCCAGTGAAACGCGCTACACGGAGAAAAGCAGGGGTGTTGTTCTGAGTGCATCCATCAATAAACCAGCCTTTCCCCCTCCTGTGCAAGGGGGTTACTTACAGCTGAGTTATTGGCATTCAGCACGCACTCCCTGCCTGCTGCCTGTGCAGCGAACACCACCAAGAACAAGAATACAGTACACCTGGCAAATAATAATAATTATTATTATTACTTCTACGGCACCCAAAGGAGCATTAGGTACTTCACAACGTAGTTAAAAAGACAAACTATGTGCTGCAGTGAGCTAATAGGGAAACAGCACAACAACGCGGGGCGGAACAACGGGAGGAGGTGGTGGAACAAGAGGAAGCAGGCAGGTTGCAAGGATAAGACTGAGCAGTTACTAATCTGGGGGACATGAGGTTCAGGGCAGGCTGCCTGTTGTTACTCCACACCGGGTTCAGAGGAATCCCTGGGACTGCACATCTTGTCAAGTGGCTTCCCAAATCCAGTTGTCCCCAAAGTGGCAGTTGCCTGAATGCTAATCCACATTCACTTTGGTTTTGCAGCCTGAAAGCAGATCGACTTGTAAACCCCATCAGTTCCAAAGTGAACACGTCTGTTAAGGACTTAATAGTTCAGCAAAGAGTAGCCACAGATTTTGAGGCTTTCACTGATTTCACAGTGACAGCATGATGAGGTCCATGTGTTTGGGCCAAGACACAGCAGGTCAAGTGCAGAGGAGACGCTTCCCACCCCCAGCATGTAATGCACCAGTGAACCACACCACAGGACCGTGAGCTTCTAACCATGTTAGAAGAACTTAGAATCATAGAATCATTGGGGATTGGAAGGGACCTCCAAAGATCATCCAGTCCAATCCCCATGCAGCAGCAGGATCACATTTCACCACACGTCCACATAATGAAGATTTTGGGTTGCTAAGTGTCAGCTCCACTCCTCTGTACCTATTACCTGCTCATCTTGCTCCCTCTTCACTTACTCCACTCTTCCTTATGTTCTGCTCTGGTGAGACCCCACCTGCAGCGCTGTACCCAGATCTGGGGACCTCAGCACATAAAGAACATGAATCTTTTTGAGCAGATCCAGAGGTTGGGCCACAAAAACAATCAGAGGGCTGGAACCCTCTGCTGTAAGGACTGGCTGCAAGAGTTGGAGTTGATCACCCTGAGGAAGAGAAGGCTCCAGGGAGACCTTATTGCAGCTTTTCAGTATATGAAGGGAGCCTGTGAGAAAGATGGGGGCAGACCTTTTAGCAAGGCTTGCTGTGACAGAACAGAGGGTGATGGTTTCACAAGAGGGTAGATTTATACTGGATTGAATGAAGAAATGTTTTACAGTGAGGTTGGTGAAACACTGGAGCAGATTACCCGAAGAGGTGGTGGACGCCCATCCCTGAAGACACTGAGGTGAGATGGGGCTCTGAGCAGTCTGCTCTAGTTGAAGATGTCCCTGCTCAGTGCAGGGCAGTTGCACTAGATGATCTTTGAAGGTCCATTCCAACCCAATCCATTCTATGATGCTGTGATTTATTTGATTTTTAGGACTTAATGTTTAGGGAACTGTGCAGCCCACAAGGGAGCTGATCTGCTCCCACTGAAGGGCTACAATGCTGCATCAGCCTGCTGCACCCATCTCTGTGTCCCAACAGCCCTTCCTTCTCCTCTGTCAGAGGGACTCCAACATCCTTCACCTGCTGAATGCATCTGAGACAGCCCACGGCGGGAGGCAGAAGAGAGGGAGGTGCTTTAAAAACGCAGACCAGGGAAACCTACAGCACCCCTTACCAAACCCATCCACCAGCACAAAAGCAGCTGCCACACATCTCTCTGCTCTCTGGGCAACACAAGGCATGCCATTCAGAACAAAGACCACTGCTGGCACCTCCAGACTATTAATAGCAGTAAGGTATGCGCGGCAGCGAGATGGAGAACTGCGAGGGGTGGTTCTCCGCGGGGCTGGCGTAAGGAATGGATCCGCTCCAGGCTTCCTGCCAAGTGCACAGGGACGTTTGACTTTCTGGGGGCCACCAAAGGATGCTTCTCTCCAGCCTGCAGAGCCTTTGGAGGGCTTTTCCCCAGGCCAGGCTGCAACGATCCAAATGCAGGCGACAAGTTTTCCTGTTTGCTCTCCAGCCTTTGCAACTGGCACTGCTGCCTCCTGACAAAGTGGAGCCAGTGGGGTCCCCAGCCACCATACAGACAAAAGCTCCCGGGTCATCTTGCCTTGCCTGTGGACGTACAGAGGTCACTAGAGCCAGCAGGGAGCATCAGAGCAAGAAATCCAGGTCTAGGTGGTCCTGCTCTGGCAGGGGGATTGGACTAGATGATCTTTCGAGGTCCCTTCCAATCCCTAATGATTCTATAAAGAATCATTCCCACTAGTGTCTTAACCCACAAGGAAGCAAGAGCCTGCCACGGGGACCATTCAGGTTTGTCCAGAGCCCACTGCAAATGTAGGGATTAGGATGGTCTCACAAGAGTCAGAGGAGAGAAAAATTGGGATATTTTTCTGCTAATAGCTTCACTTACCAGAGGCTGTGGAAGGGGGGCAACGGCACTGAGAAAGGAAGGGAGCAAAGGGAACAAATCCTGAGATGCTAGTGTCTACTGCTGCACCACTCAGCATGGAGAGACACGTAAGGGAGGAAAAGAGGATGTTCCTGGACAATCTGCCCCCAGTAGGGGTCTTGGATCACCGTCAGGTTTCACACACTCTACGTACCTGAGATGCAATGTCTCCCTTCTGGGGCACCTCCTCCTGCTTTGCACGGCCCACAGCGAACACACTGTGGGCTCGGTCAGAAGGACTGCAGTCTGCTGGCCACTAGGAGCATCACAAAGTGTGCTGGGGCTTCATAACTAAGTTGACTCTCACTGCTGTTTGTGCTTCTGGCCTGCAGGAATGGCCAGGCAGGGCGAAAGCTCTGCTGTTGTCTCTACAGGTAGAAGCAATTTGGCCTCCATGTGTACTGAGCAGAAAGAATTTGAGACATCCTCTATTTTGCAGAGGATTAAGGCTACCAAGGGTCTGTCTTAAAATACCAGTCTTACTCAGAAACACAAACATGTAGCTGAGGTTTCCAGGAACACATTATTTCACATTATTATACAAGCCAAGGGGGTAACCTAAGCCATGCAGACACATTTCAAAGCTGGTTTTGTTAAGCCACTGTCATCTCCTAAATATAATTCTGTTTTCATTTTTAAAAAGTAAACGTATTTTAGGAGTTTCCCCTGGAAAAAAACACCAAAAAATAGTTCTTTGTGGCCGTCTGGAGGGTTCCTGGAAGTTTTTCATGCATTCTACAGAATTATCCCTGTGAAGCCCTGCAGAGCCTCCCTGGCACGGAGAACGCAGAGCCTGCCTGGCTCCTGCCCATCCTCAGCTCTACAGTTTGAGATGGTCCTTCCTGACCAGAGTGAACCCTCTGCCCAGAGCATTTCCACACGACTTCACAACCCACTTCTTGCGGAGAAAAGCTGAAGTGAATTGTCACCTCGTTGTAAACCACACGAGTCAGAACACCCACGAGCACAACATCAGAATGTAGTGAAACCTTCATTTCCCTGCAGTGGATGGCAGAGTAGGGGGTGACTCTTCAGCAGCTGATACCCTTGTGCCCCTGTTCCTGTGAAGGACCAACTGCAGCTTCTCTCCAAGACGGAGCACACCTCCGATATTCTTCCAGAACTCCCTTATTAACATTTTCCCTACAATGGCTGCCACAGCTGAGCTGCTCAGCACAGATTTTCTGCTCAGTATGGGGGGCTGGGGGGAGAGGGGTGTTAATTGTACAGAAAGATGGAGCGGGGCCAGGCAGCCCCTCTGGTTCAGCGTCTCCTACACGCACAGCCTCCTCCCTGCTGTTCTGCAGCTACAAGGATCACCTGTTGGTCCTGGCGCTCGCCCAAGCCCCAGCGTAGCGGAAATGACAGAATCAGCTAGAAATGGGAACCAGCTCCTATTCCAGCCTCCCAAGTGAGGGAAATACAAAACCAGATGATGGCAACGTGATCGAGCTGCTGCAAGCAGGAGTCGACGGTGGGTGGGGTAGATGAGAATGGAGAAAGAATTGAAAAATTTGGAAAAAACCCAAAATCCAGACACCCACTAAAAAGAAGCTTTTCTTCCGGCTGTTCTGCTCTTTTCATATTCAGCACAGCAAAAACATTAGGAGCTTTTTTCCTCCACAGGAACACCTGCCAATAGGGAGAACTAACTACCTTGTTCCTGCTCCTGCTGGGGTTGTCGGATATTTACATCTCCCACACGAGAGATGTCAAAGCAGAAGCAACCTGTCATTCCCAGACTGGCTCCTCTCTGCACTGTGCAGTTACACATGGGCTGCTCAAAGATCTGCGTCGGGAAGCCCATTCTCCCATAACAACAGTGCTCAGCAAACCTTTCACTTGATGTTTGGCCAAGCTGAACAGTTGTGCAGCAGCATGAGTAAGCACCACCATTCATCTCTCATTTTATTCACCTGGTAGGAAAGCAGCTAAGTAACCCAACAGAAAAACACAGAATGACTGAACGGTGGAGGCTGGAAGAGACCTCTGAAGATCATCTAGTCCAACCTCTCTGCTAGAGCCAGGATCACCTAGAGAGGTTCGCACAGGAACACGTCTAGATGGGTTCTGAAAGTCTCCAGAGATGGAGGCTCCAGAACATCTCTGGGCAGCCAGTTCCAACGTTCTGCCACCCTCACAGTAAAAACTCATTTCCTTACATTTAGGTTAAACCTCTCATGCTCCAGTTTGTGTCCCTAAAAGGAAAGTTAACCTTCACCAACACTATTTGAAAGAGAAGAATGGTGTCTTTTAAATGATGAATGATAGAATCATCATGGCTGGGAATGACCTCCAGGGTCATCAAGTCCAACCTTTTCTCCAACACACTAACTCCATAAAGCAGACCCAGATATTACTGATTTAACACAAGATCCTGGAATCCATACTTACTCGAAGCAGTAAGCATCCTAAGGTCCAAAAGCTCTCATGAAATTGCTCTGAAGTGTACTGACTCCATAAATGCATCCACTGTCAAACTGCATAACAGGCTTCAAATGAGCCTGCAAGGTAATTTAACAATAAAAGAGGGAAAACCCTTTTAAGAAAAAGGAAGCTTTTCCCTCTCCAAGAGCAATGTGATGGGTCCTCAGAGCCTACTTCTTCCTGAGAAAGCACCTCATGAACAATCAGCACAGCAGCCCCGTTCCTTAAAAAGAACCAAACCTTTGCACAGCCAGGACTCGGCTCCCGTGACTCTTGAGTCTAAGCTGTACCAGTTTTGCTCTGCTCTCCCCTGTTTCCCAAGCTTCCTTTATTTCTATTCTTTCTAGCAACTTGGCAGGTAAAGCAGAAGCAAAATTCGAGCACTGGGAGCAAGCTGGGGCTAATTTGCACCTTATGAATTATTCAGGCACTCCTGATCCCTGCACCTGCACTGAGGCAGGAAGCTTGTGAGGAACAGTCATTACTCCTCTCTTGGGCTTGCACAGGCTCGGGTACTGCTCAGACACTTTGTTCTGTAACCAAGGACTTGTAAGCAGTGAAAGAGGGTGAAAAAAACCCCCAACCTTTCATTGTCAACCGCCCATTCTGCTGCCCAAGCCCAGGATAAGCATTGAAGCTCTTCTGAGACAAACAAAGTAGAGTCTCTACCAGACTGCTGATTTAATCTCACCATGCTAATCCAGATCAAGAACATCAGCAGAGAAAACACAAACATGTGCATGAGCTAGTCGGTCAGACGTTTAGTCAGTGGGATTAGCCTACATGTTTAAACTCCTCCTTAGCTCAGCGGGGGGTGTTCCACATGCATCAAGTGTTTTGCATCCTAACTCGATCATTAAGATGTCCTTCTCCACAGACACAGCACAAACACATTCTCTCTCTGGCATTCTGTCTGACATCGGGGTACTAACAGTTTCATTCCTTTGGAAGAGCCTGTACTGTGCTTTCATAGAGTCATCAGGGACTGGAAGGGACCTCGAAAGATCATCTAGTCCAATCCCCCTGCCACAGCAGGCTCACCTCACCGGAGAAGCCATGGAATCAGACAACAGGGTGGATTTAATAAGCAAACAGATCTTTTACCATCTTCACCTACTATCATCTTGGTAAACAGAACGTGACACCTGACTGCAAATCCAGATATGACCCATGAATCTACACAGCCCTCAGGAACATTTGCAGAGAGCAGACACAAACCCATTAGCACTGTGAACAATTTAAGATAACGATATATTTTGGAGCTAATACACTAAGGCAAACACATCTGGAAGCATAATGCAAATGCAAACAGCCAAACCCCACCTTTCCTGTAGCTCGTGTCCACAGTTACAACTCACACCAGCGGGTCTTGCCCTTTACCAGCACGCCATCCCCAGCAAGTTCCCCAGTTAGAAGATCATTCCATCAATCCCAAGCAGCTAAGCATCACGCTTTGACAGATTCAGTAAAACAGATCCACAGCAACTGATAATGAAACCTCTTTAATCCCCTCTTCCAAACAGCAAGTCAAACACCACCGCTAAGCGCTCAGAGAGGTATCAATCCTTATCAAATCTTTGCTCCTCTTCTTGCTGAGCCTAAAGAAATGACTTCATTTTCCTTGTGATACAGAACGCGTGACTTGGCCTTATCTCATTCCTCTCCAATAACAGGCACTCAGGCTTTTTTATTAAGGTGTTTTAATCAGGCATGTAAACATATTTATTCTTTGATGTTCCTTCATTCAGCATCATTAATCCCCAGCATGAAATCAATAGACTTAGAACGTTTAATCACGTCAAAATGCAACACAGAAAGCTGCAGATGACTTTAGCTCATCATCAGGCGCTGAACAGCCTGCAAGTTGGAAGCTGTGTGTGCTGCCATTCAGTGAGACCTGGACAGGTTAATGAGCTGGGCAGTGAGCAGTTTAATGAACCTGGGGGTCCTGGTGGACAGCAGGACGACCATGAGCCAGCAGTGTGCTCTTGTGGCCAAGAGGGCCAACAGCATCCTGGGGTGGATCAGAAGGGGGGTGGTTAGCAGACCAAGAGAGGTTCCTCTCCCCATCTGCTCTGCACTGGTGAGACCACATCTCTATTGTGGTCTCAGAACTGAGACACATCACCATTGTGTCCAGTTCTGGGCCCCTCAGTTCAAAGAGGACATGGAGCTGCTGGAGGGAGTCCAGTGTAGAGCAAGGAGGATGATGAAGGCAGTGGAGCACCTCCCTTATGAGGAGAGGCTGAAGGAGCTGGGTCTCTTTAGCTTGGAGAAGAGGAGACTGAGGGGTGACCTCATTAATGTCCATTAATATTTGAAGGGTGGCTTCCACATCAATCTGAGAAGGAACTTCTTCCCAGTGAGGGTGACAGAGCACTGGAACAGGCTGCCCAGGGAAGTTGTGGAGTCTCCTTCACTGGAGACGTTCAAGACCTGCCCGGATGTGTTCCTGTTTGACTTGGTCTAGGTGATCCTGCTGTGGCAGGGGGATTGGACTGGATGATCTTTCAAGTCCCTTCCAATGCCTAATGATTCTATGATTCTAAGTGAGGCACAAGGGCTATTTGCTCAAGGATGAAACAAACCATCAGTGTGCAACAGCAAAACCACCACCTCCAGTGGAGAACAGCACATTCACACTGCAGCTGAGCAAGGGAATGAAACTTCCACAGCAGGTATGACTAATCTGTACTTCACAGTAAGCATCCAGAGTCTTAGTGACCTCCTGATTTTGCAGTTTTCCCACTAAAAGTAATGTTTATGCACAGAGGGAAAGACGTAGATCAGGGAATTACTTCAAATGCTTCAGCTATCCTGGACACATTAATATTTCATCACCTCATTTACCAAAAAAACCTCCAACAAACCCAACAAAATATCTGAGGTAAAACTAAATTATGCAATGAGGACATTCCAAATCAGGCAAAGAGAAGATTAAGCATCTTCTTCTGGCAGTGGTCTTAATTATTAACCCTAACACCCTACTTGCTACCAACACCATCATGCTTTATCCTTTTTAAAAAACGATCCTGACTGTCTCCCCAAATGTGGTTGGGGTTTGGTTTTTCCCTGTTTGGCAGAGGCTAGGCTCACGGCTGAAGTAATCAAGTTTAGACATAAGAGAGATCTTTTTTTTAAAGCCCTGTAGTCACAGTCTGGGCCCAGAGATGAATGGGAAGTACAGACTTGGTCCTTACTAACGGAAGGAGACTCCTAGTAAGTGAAGCAGTGGGCTCTGCAGAGCTGATTGGGTTTTTGAGCTGGTGACAAATGAGAACTGCTGCTTTGAGTTAGTCTTACAACTGGCAGGGATTAAACACAACAGTGAAAACTTTCATCTTTGGATAGTGGAGAGTCAAAGGAACCCAAAGTGAAAGTGGTGTCCAGCAGGGTTAATTCAGACCAGGAAAGTCATCCAACTCCATAGCAGCTTGAGCCTAACATAGCCCCAGAGGCAGCGCTACAGCTGCCAGCTAGACAGCTAGCCAAGAAGCTAGCAGAGGTGCAAGCCAAGAAGCCAGCCATGAACCCACATGCCAGTGAAGGAAAGCTGTATTCCAGAATTTGGCATCTGGGTCCTCTAGCTGCCAAACATCTCCCATCTGGCTGAGCCTGTGGATGAGGTGTTAAAAAGAAGAACAGGGCTAAATTACACAAGAGCAGAAGCAGCACCCTTTGCAAGGCCCCAAGGATGAAGAGGCACATTGTGCCCACCAACACCTGAAGCTCACACACCACTTTGTCCCCAGTGAAATGGTGGGTCAGGGCAGTTATCAACAAAACACTCAACATCTTACAGCAAATGTTAGACACGTATGACCTGGAGCAACAGTCACAGCCTCTGGCCATCCATGGAGGTCAGCAAATGGAGAACATTTGTGTGGAGCTGGGTTTGAGTAAAACTTAGCAGTTCTAGCAGATTTCATGAGTCTGATGGGGGGAAAAAAAGAGAGAGAAAGGAACCTACAGTTCCTTTCAGTCTCATCTCAACTCCAGTCAGAGCCAACAAACCTTCAGTGATTTAGAAGTGGTTCATGGGATTACTTACTTCATCTACATTTAACCATGTGTGTTGGTCAGGGGGTCTCCTTGGTTGAATCTCATTACAGAATCACAGAATGCTACAGGTTGGAAGGGACCTCGAAAGACCATCTATGTCCAACACCCCCCCGCTGCAGAAGGGTAAGCCTGTCTCAAGATGGGGCTCAAACCCATGACCCCAGGAATTCAGAGTCCCATGCTCTACCAACTGAGCCAGCCAGGTGCCCAAAAATTTAAATGTATGTCCACAAGCAACTGTTTGAGAAGAACAAAACCGACCCTAAACCCTTAAAAATACCCAAAGTATTGAGAAAACAGAAGCCCTCTTCCTGAAAATGCCTCCTGTGGAACAGAGGCAAATACATCACACTGCAACAGGATACGGGGTAATGGTTTTAAGCTAAAAAAGGGTAGATTTAGGTTGGACACTAGGAAAAAGTTCATTAATATGAGGATGATGGTTCACTGGAACACATTGCCCAGAGAGGTGGTGGAGGTCTCGCCCCTGGAGAAATTCAAGGTCAGGTTTGATGAGGCTCTGAGCAACCTGATCCAGTTGAAGATGTCCCTGCTCCAGCGCTGAAGGGCTGGACTAGATGACCTCTGGTGGTCCCCTTCCAACTCAGCACGCTCTGCAATTTTGTGATCATGTAAAATATTGCTGCTAATTTCAGCTAAAGGGGCCTGCGTTCAAAATCGAATCTGAAATACAAATTTATTTCAGAAATGCAATATTTTGGTACATGAGTAGGCTTTTCAGAATCATTTATGAAGCTGGACTGATAATTTCAATTGGATTTAATGATCTAAGGGTATTTTTAAAAAGTAGCATCTCAATTTCATACTGATGGAAACTTTAAGATCTTTGTATTTTTTTTAACAGAGAAGTTGCTGTAGCTGTAACTATTACTTTGAGAATGTTTTAATAGTAAGACTTTGCAAATTTTTAATATAAATATACCAGTTCTAATGCAATTAACTGCAAATTGAAGTTGGGAGTAGATCTGAGGAATGATTTCTGCATTTGACTACTCATTAGCAATTTGGAAGTTTAATTGCTGTTAAATATGCCATCTTCTTAATTTTATTATGAAGCATAGCTCTAGTTATAAATGTGAAGAATTAGATTTATAATGCAATTAATTTGCTTACACTGTGTGAATTTTTTCCCTCTGTTCTCCAGAGATACAGGGCCTTCAGATTATAAAGAGCAGATAGAATGGTGAGTTGATGGGTTCACGCCTGTCACACGATGCCTCCATGCAGCAAGCAGAACAAAGAAGGGAGCACGTGCCCGGAGAGTGGACATTTCCTTGCACACTACCTTAAAACCCAACAAACCAGCAATGAATCTGATAGAACCAGGAATCCTGTCAGTGCTGGTACATCCCTACCACCACACGACATCGTGCAACCCAGTAGGTACCTTCAACACCTCCTTGGGCAAGTGAGGTGAACCCGACACCTTATGGCATCACAATGCTTGCTGGAAGCTCCCAGCCACCACCCCACTGGATTTGTACATAAACTCTGTGCTCTAACACAAGGCACCTACTAGGTGCATTATTACACAGGGAGGATTTAAAATGTTGGCCTCCAAGATGAAAAAAAAGAAGCAAGGAGACAGTTTGAAAACCTCCTCCTCCCCCTTCCTACATTTTACAGCTTTGCTTGTCAACTGCTTCATGGTGGCAACGACCCATTACCACACGAGTGACATCAGTTCCCATTTGTGACTCACTTTCAACAGGCTGTTTTGAACACCAACATATCAAACAGGATATATATATTTTTAATCTTTTTTTCTTCTATTCTTGTATTTCAAATTTTACAGGTTTGGGAAAAAGGTTCTGCACCTTTCCCATGCTGCAAACACACACACACACACCAGCACCACCACCACCCTCCCAGCCCCCAGATATAAAAAATTATCAAGAGCAAAAGCAGAAATAAACTTTGGACCTTGCCCAGCCCCACATTCCCCCGAGTGATGCCACAAAGAGGGAAGGAAAGCTGAAGAGCACTGCTACTAGACTTTTCAACAAAACAGAACACGATAGAAAACACAATAAAACGCTTCATACCTGGAGTTGAAAAAACGAAAAGGGTTAACAGCTGACCTGGCACAGCCCCACATGCTCTCTCTGGAAATTGAACACAGATAATTAGGAATTTTAAGTTACCCTGAACTACTGCAGGGGACTTGGACAGGCTTGGGGAACACTTCCTGCAGAGTAAGCACATAGGCTGAGTATGGAAGGGACTTTGGGGTTTTCCCATTTGCTTACGACTCCTCCTTACACCCCAATTGCTCTGTAGGGGTCCCAGCTAGCGCTAGTCAAGTCATTAGGAGCTCTGCCACTAATGTGCGTTGGACCAGAGTCAAAGCTTAAGGGCCCAGGTGTCACTTGGTGGAAAATCTGGATCGTGGTGGGTCACATTTTCTTATTCAAAAAATAATCTGTGACCAAAACATTAATTGGACCAGACGAACTTTCGAGGTCCCTTCCAATCCCTAATGTTCTGTGAATCTATGAAAACATTAATGTGAACCCAGAGCAGGCAGACACCACACAAATAGGAAAGAGAAGCCAGAGAGAATGTCTGCTCACAGAATGCTTAAGTCATATTATTCCCAACACATCACTCAAAACCCAGCCCCTAATGCTTTTTACTTAAAACTGAGAGTCCAGGAAAAAGAGGATAGTCTTTGGAATATTGAACAGTACAAATCACAGAATCATGTTAGAGGTTGGAAGGGACCTTGAAAGATCATCTAAGTCCAACCCCCACTGCTGGAGCAGGGTCAGCCTACAGTGCTGTCTCAGTATGTTCTACATGGGGCTCAAATCCATGACCCCAGGAATTCAGAGTCTCATGCTCTACCAACTGAGCCAGCCAGGTGCCCCAAATATAGATGTTGTAGCCATATAAACTCTTACATTGGGATCCGGGCTACGTGGAAAGGTCCCTTACACTGACACATTCTGTCTACTGATGATACTCAAACAAGAAACATCACACAGCTGGCCTTTGGACACCATTCCACCACATTAGAAAAAACCAAGCAAAAAGTGAAAAACCTGTAGAAAGCCAAGTCCATGAATGATCAGCAGATTTAATGGTCAGAAGCCTAAATTTCAAAGACATCATAGATGAGTCATAGCTAAGGACCTAATAGGTAGGTTGAGCCCAGCTCTTACAAGCTGGTTGCTCTGCTAATTAACTTCAGAGCATTTAACTCAGTGTTGACTGTATTATGTGAGTGTCAATGCCTTATCTAGATGCTGCTGGAGCCAAGCATCTATTTTATAACCTTGCGAAGCCTCCACCATTGCTCCCCAAAGCAAGCACCTCTTCTCAAGCGCCTAAGTTGTTGGTGTTCACCTTGGTTCTGCTCCTCACAGTATTTCACCGGCGCTGTGAGTACACAGGGACAGTGGTACCTCTGTGCCATGCAGTGTATTGATGAGGATGCTCCTGTACACATCATTCACCTCTTCCCAAGCAAGAGGGAAAACTCATTTCACTTTGGCTAGACCTTAGCACTGGCTAAATTCAGTCAGTAAGCAGCTCAGAAGGAGAAACACACAGTGCAAAGGGAAACCACCTGTTCAGCTGAGCAAATAATCTTTAGCAAATAATGTTTTGTACAAGATTATCCTGTTTCTCAGCTGTTGAGATGTTTACGACTGAGGTTTCAGTCATTATTTCAGTTTCTCCTCTGAACTTATTTATAAATAGCTTTACTCTTTGGTCCTGACAAGCAACCCATCACAGAAGCAGCAATGGCCATCAGTTCTTGAGAGAAACACCAGAGTGACTACTATGAGCACTGTATGGCCCTGCTTCATCACACAGAATCCCAGCCCTGTGCTAAATATCATGGTTTTAATGCAAATAACTGAGGGTGATACTCTGACAAGATTGACTCCTCCTGACTTTCACCAAGCACATACGTTTGTCTGCTTGCAGCTTCTGCTCATTTCCAGCTTATTTAACTTTTCAGGCTCTGCTTGGCACGCTGGAGATTCCTGCCAGCAGCTGATGCTGTAGACAGACCCTAGGATGAGCATTTTTTAGGGCAGCCTCTGGTCTCAGTACCTGCCAGCCTGTTCACCACTGCCTGAGCTTAGCAGTATCACAGTATCACAGTACTACCAAGGTTGGAAGAGACCTCATAGATCATCAAGTCCAACCCGTTACCACAGAGCTTAAGGCTAGACCATGGCACCAAGTGCCACGTCCAATCCTGCCTTGAACAGCTCCAGGGACGGCGACTCCACCACCTCCCTGGGCAGGCCATTCCAGTGGCCAATGACTCTCTCAGTGAAGAACTTTCTCCTCACCTCAAGCTTAAATTTCCCCTGGCGCAGCTTGAGGCTGTGTCCTCTTGTTCTGGTGCTGGCTGCCTGAGAGAAGAGAGCAACCTCCTCCTGGCCATAGCCACCCCTCAGGTAGTTGTAGACAGCAACAAGGTCTCCCCTGAGCCTCCTCTTCTCCAGGCTATGCGCTAGGCTAGAGCGGTTTGGCCACTGCCACCTCCTCTGATTCATCCTCATCTCTTCCCTTGTTTTCTGCCTGCCCCAATTTTCATGTTTCTTTGCATCACCACATTCTATTGCAGAAGGGCAAGTTCTTAAACCAAGCCCCAAAAACCTGGTCAGTCCCCAGTCTATACAGCTAACCGGGCAGCAGCAGCACATGATGTCGTTTATAATTCATCCTTTGGTGTCTTGCTCTTCAAGCAACCACACAGCACCTGCTTGCCTCCAAATAAAATGCATTCCACACATCTCCCTACTAATGACTCCAGCTTCACTCTGGAGCAACACATCGCAGCGGATTAAGCACGGGACCGGAAGGCAGACGCTCCTGATCCCAGCTCATCCTCTGCTTTGCTGCATGGCCTTGAGCAAGGCGCTAACCTGTGGATAATTGTAACATCTGAACACCCAGGAGACCCCTACAACTTAATTAGTTAATGTTTGCAAAGCACTCCAAAGACAAAAAGTGCTGTATGAATTACAATCACACACTATTGTTTTGGGGCATTTTGTTCCAAGACACATCTTTGTGAATCGTGTTTAGCAAAGTAAAATCCCAAAGTTTGAGAACTACCCTGAAATGACTGATCTTCTCAGACTGAAATTTAAATTAATTGACAAATTTAGTCTATTTTTGGGCAGACAATTACAAGAAACAATTAGGTCTAAACAGTGAGTTGAAGCTGGGAAACAGGATCTCTTAAAGCTTGCTTCTGATGGATGAAAGTGATGAAAGAGGAAGGCATCTATGAACCCACAGATAAATTCTGTTACAGTTATAAGATGAATCATGAGACTCAATGAACTTAATGATAAAACTTCTCTGCAGTTCAGTAGAGCCAGGGCTCCTTGGTTTTTTCCCAGCTTATCATGCACACAATTTAAATACTTCTCTTTAAAAGAAAACATTACTCCTAGCAATGGTGTGACAAAATATGTACTTAGGAACAACACCCAGTACTTCAAAATTATTCAGAAGAAGCAAACAGACATCCTAATGGCAATGTGTCCTTGCTCTAGATTCATTGACTCAACAGTCATGGTAACTCACTGTTACAGGAGAGACAGGAAAACACAGTTTTGTGTAGATCAGGCTAAAAGCACTTTCACTTTCAAATTAGCTTTCTACAGGGAACAATTTGACACTATTCCTATCTCCTAACACACTGTCACTTAAGCAACAGCATCCCTTCAAAACAGGCGGAGACGTCAATTCCTTTGTAGAAGCTGCTTTTGATTTACAATTGCTGTCCACCTGGTAGTTGCTCCTAATGATTACTGGCTGATGGGAAATCTGTTATCCTGGCAAATGTCTCTGGGACATATCCCAGCAAATTTCCACACCAAAGGTCCTAGAATGTCTTTGCACGCACAGAACAGCATCCTCTGATTTTAGTGCCCAACTGTCAACTTATTAAAAAAAACATTTCTTGGCAAAATCTCCAATCTAAAGATAATGATCAGAAAAAAATCAGACAAAGAACCTATTTAGAATGTTATAGTTCCATTTGGATAACAGAAAACAAAGGCTGCATGTTAGTGCCTTATAAAGAGCAATTCCCAAAGGTGTACAGAGCTTCTAAACTCTTGCAGTGTAAGTCACAGGATTGTTTAGGTTGGGATAGACCTTCAAGATCACCAAGTCCAACCATTAACCTAACTGCACCGAGCTCACTGATGAAGCACGTCCCTAAGCTCCATGTCCTAAACACGTTCAGGCATCGTGATTCAAGCACCTCCCTGTACTTCTGCTTCTGTCCTTAGCCTCTGTAAATAGGTCTTACAGTGTGCATTTTCAAAGAGATAAGAGCTGCACAAGTGTGCAGGCAAAGAAGATGAGCACCTTGCTCAGGGTTTGCACTGCTAGGAGATAGTTTCTGAGTCCCACTGCATCAGGGCTGAAGAGGGATGGAAGAGCTGCCAGGCAGAAGGAATGGCACGCTGCCTCCGAGGGGGCCCTTAGGAAGTTTTATTGGTCTTCTAGGGCTCGACTAATGCCTTGTCCTTCCTTGGCTTCATAAAGATTTCTAGAGCTTATCTGAGAATTGACCCTGAATGCATGATGCTATTTTTGCTGTGCAACAAGCAGCAGCAGCGCCGGGTGTGGGGAGGCAAATCTGCTCTTTGTTGGAGAGCTGAGTGTCAAAACGAGTTTGTAAAACACACCACACACAGGCTGCAAGGCTGCTTATCATGCAAAGCTGACTGAAGTCTACACATTGCTGCAGTATTTATCATCTGAGATTAATAAATTGTCCTTAGCCCACGCTGTGGTGAGGCACAGCAAGTGCCATGAAGTGCCGCCGGCACGAGCAGAAATCCCACCAAAGCGTCCTTCTTGAAAAAAATGCCTCTGTTTATCTATAGCTTCTCGTTATTGATTGGGTCTGCTGAACTGAAGAAGGGCTATGAAGTCATTCCAAAAGAACTACTGAAAAGTCTGGAAGCTCAGCCAACATAAAGCTAGCAGCAAGGAGGTAATTTCCCCGAGAAAAAAAACAGTCGCACTGGGTTGTTTTACAAACACGCGAACAAATTACAGTCTGTTTGCGTAAATAAGAGTGGAAGCCAAACATGTGGCTCTTAGCATCCAATTGTCACAGTTTTTGCTTAAGAATTCTTCTCCTGTAAGGCTACGATGGACTTGAAGCAGCAACACAGGCAGATGCCTTCCAGTTTCAGCAGGCGCTCCACACTGTCCTGTGACCCAGCCACCCAAGGGTGACTTCTCACACAACAAGCTTAAAAATAGCTCTGAGAAAACAACATTTCCTCCTTTAACTCTGACTAGCAGGGGTACAACCTTGGCATTGCTCAGGTTTAGATCAACAGGAACATGCTGCAGGACTCAGCATCCTCCTGTCCCTCCCGGATTCTGGCGTGCTGACCCCCCCCCGAGTCAGGCACCGCGGATGGCTGCACCCTCACCTCACACCAGAGATCTGCAGCGCTGACACGTGTCCCAGGCAGCTGTCTGCATCGTCTGCAGTCAATGGAGAGGCATGGGTGCTCACAGGATTGAGTCTCTCCTTAAATTAGACCACTAGAATAGCTCAAAAGCATTACCACCAGAGCACACCAACTGGTCAGATAACTAGCTCAGAGGCAGACACCCACATCGTGGATGTCTAACCAGGCAAGATGAATCCTGAACTTGTCCTTCCTTGGAGTCTCTCCAAGGCAAGGTATTTAAAACCTCCTTCCTCCTGGAGAATAGGTGGCAACCCACAAATATATATATATATATATATACACACATTTATGTTGACAGACTCTCAGAGTCACTGAGGCTGGAAAAGACCTCTAAGATGATCAAGCCCAGCCTATGACCTAACATCACCACATTCACCTAGACCATGGCAGTAAGTGCCACATCCAGTCTTTCCCTACACACCTCCAGAGATGGGGACTCCACCACCTCCCTGGGCAGTCCATCCCAGTGTCTGATCACCCTTTCCATGAGGAAGGGCTTCCTAACATCCAACCTAAGCGTCCCCTGGTGCAGATTCATGCCCTGCCCTCTCATGCTGTCACTAGTTGCTTGGAAGAAGAGCCCGACCACCACCTGACTACAACTTCCCTTCAGGTAGAGAGTGATAATGTCCCCCCTGAGTCTCCCCTTCTTCAGGCTAAACAACCCCAGCTCCCTCAGCCTCTCTCCAGTCCCTTCACCAGTCTCATTTCTCTTCTCTGGACCCGCTCCAGCACCTCAATCTCTTTCTGGATGTGAGGAGCCCAGAACTGCCCCCAGTACTTGAGGTGAGGCCTCACCAGTGCCCAGTACAAGGAGAGAATTATGTCCCTACTCCTGCTGGCCACACAATTCCTGACACAAGCCAGGATGCCATTAGCTTTTCATGCCACCTGGGCACACTACTGGCTCCTTTTCAGCCGGTTGTCAACCAGTACTCCCAGGTCCCCCTATGCTGGGCTGCTCTCCAACCACTCATCCCCCAGGCTGTAGCTACAGGGGGTTATTGTGGCCAAAGTGTAGGACCCCACATTTGACCTCTGCCCATTGGCCCAGCTTGCCCAGGTCTCTCTGCAGCATCTATCTTCCTACCTTCCATCAGATCAAACACCTCCTCCCAATCTGGTGTCATCGGCTAATTTACTAAGGGTAGACTCAATCCCCTCATCCAGGTCATCAATAAAGACTGAACAGAGCTGGACCCAGTACCCATCCCTGGGGGACACCGCTGGTCACCAGACACCAACTGGATGCGGCACCATTCACAACCACTCTGTGTGCCCAGTCATGCAGACGGTTTTCATATCCTGATCCAGTTTGATCATCCTCGTGCAGGGTAGTTTAAAACATGACTCAAAATCAACCAGTTCCCTTGCACCAGCCACCAGCACCTACGAACTAGGCTTTGTGCTTTGCCTAACAAAGACAAGATTCCAACAGCTGAAAGGGGCCTCTAAGAAGCCCAAGGAAGGACTGTTCACGAGAGGGTGGAACAACAGGATGAGGGGTAAAGTTTTTAAGCCAGAACAGGGTAGATTTAAGCTGGATATTAAGAAGTTCTTTAATATGAGGGTGGTGGATTGCTGGAACAGGCTGCCTGGAGAGGTAGTGGAGACTCCATCCCTCACAACATTTAAGGTCAGACTTGATGTGGCTCTGAGCAATGTTTTCTAGTTAGAGATGCCCCTCTTCTTGTAGAGGAGTCGGACTAGATGAACTTCAGAGGTCTCCACCAACCCAGTATATCCTGTGATTCTATAGCCTTGCACAAGGGCAGTCTGGTGTCGAAGGAGGGGATGCTGTCATCCCCTTGAAGGTGCCACGCTGTACTTCCAGCCAGCATACACAGAAGTTAGTTGTGAACTAGTTATCTACTCACAACAAAGAGCTTACAAGCTCACCTGAAAAAGAGCACTGTGTGTGTGACAGCCTGTGTGTAGGGCTCTGAGGTCCAGCCTGTGTCACTCACTCAGCTTAGACCTGTGCTTCACTGCCTACTGGCGCTGTCTTTCTACACATGCCCCTGTGCTACCAGGTCATTCAGCAGAACAGGAGATGCCATTCCATATCCTCAGAGGAAATTCCTCTCTGCTAAGTTTAGCTGCTGAAATCGAGCACACAGGATCTCCCCTTGGAAGGCTTCAAAGGCACTTTCCTCTCTGCAACAAGGGTATGTAGACTCTGCAGGCTGTTATTTTCAGTAGAGGGCTTTGGTGAAAGTTTAGTAGTAAGTTCATGTTAGTTACCTAAACTCAGAATAAATCCTGTCCATAAGGCACTGCATTACAGGCCAAGGAGGAAATGGATCCAGTGAAGTTGCCATAATGTGCTAACACCTCTTTCCAGCTCAGCTGCACCATGTAAGCACCATGTCTGTGACTGAGAACCAAGTAAAGAAGACAAACTGCAGATCACAATAAAATTAGATTTTCCTAATGGGGCTTTTGAAATAAACTAACAGGTTACTGTTCAAATAAAACCTGCAACAAGGATGAGTTGATGTTGTATTATTACATCTCTTAATTTAATTCTTAAGCTCCAGAGCCAGCGAGTAACATTCAAGACATTTAGCCTCACAAAGTATGGAATGCACTGTGGAAACACTAAAACAGGCTTTGCATGGTTTGACTAATTCTCTCAGAGAGCAGTATCTGCCTGCCAGTCGTATATTAGAAGCACTTGCTTGTGCCCCATGCTTCCTCTTTCCAGGAATTAGAGCTACTCAGTGCAAAACTGTGGAAGGTTGGTTTGGTCTTTTCATCATGTTGGCTATAAAGTGAGAAAAAAACCCCTCTGCACTTCAGAGCCTGGTGTTGTCACCCGTGAATTCAAAACACACACAAGGTCTGTCTACAGAGCAGTAGTGTCTATGGTGAAGAAACCTCCCCTTCTTTTAACCCCCCCCCCCCCCCCCCCCCCCCCCCCCCC
>VXBP01008587.1:859339-1007727 GCA_013400115.1 Rhinopomastus cyanomelas
CCCCCCCCCGATGGGGAGCATGCTAATTAAGTAAGACCCAATACCTTCTGCCTTGCCCATAGACACCCCCTCCTCTGATTAATGGCAGTAATGGTTTGAGAATCACAGTTACTGTGCTTGACTAGAACTAGCAGGTGGCTAGTAAAAACACCAAACAAGGACTACCCCTTCAAACACAGCTTAGAAACTCCCAGTGCTTCTGACAATTGATAGCCAGGAACACAAAGCAAAACATCAAGTACTTTCAGACACCACAGTAAGACATTTAAAACACATCTGCAATAAATTACATAACAACAGCGTGGCCTGTTTTACATCCTTTCTTACTTAATGATGTCCAGGATGCCCGCATTTTGAACCTCTCAGGTAAAAGTCATGTGTTTTGTGGGTCTAGCACAGGCTTCAGTGCCTGGAGGCTCTCGTTCTATTTCCAGCTCTGCTCCAGACCTACAGGGTGACCTTTATGCATAACCTCATTTTCCTCACCTATAAAATGGGGATATTAATACTTATTTACCTCACAGTTGGTTCCCTTCCAGCTGCTACAGTGACTGAGCAAGCTCATGCATCTACAGAATTGCCAGTGCTCGTGATGAACTATTCCTTTTCCAAACAAGCAATGCAGACATTAAATGAAGAATGTACTTATCCATCCAGAGAATAGAAGTACACACAAAAATAACAGCCATGGAAAAAACTCTTCCAAACCCCTCAATTATATTTCCTCTCAATGACACTGTCCTTTAGGAGAAATGTAGTTAGTTCCTATTTGGAAGCAACTGAAGTTAATTTCTTGATGCTGCTTTCAGTCAAAAAAATGTGTGGGTTTTTTTGAGTGAAAGTCTGACCTGGTCTCCCTCTGCAGAAGATACAAAACCAAAGCTCCACAGGTAAATAAAGGGGAACAAACAGTTTGAATTTAAAACTTTATCTAATAATGAGGGCAGAAAGAAGGGAAAAATGAATTGGAGAGAGTTGAGAGATACAGCCATCTCCTCCTGCAGGGGACAAAGCTTCGCAGAAGAGATGCTGGCAGGTGTGCCAGTGCCCAGCTGGGGGACAGCCCTGTGGCACCACCAAGGGCTGGTACCTTCATCAGCTGGGAACACCTTGGCAACACTCGTCTTGCTCTGGGAATACGATACTTACTCTTGTACTGCTCTGGCTATGGAGAGCGCTGTAGATCCAGTTTCATTAACGCTATCTAAGGTCACATTTGGCAGGTCGTCGTCATCACTGTCGCTTTTAATCTGTCTGGGAGAGAGGCCTCGGGGGTCCATTTGTGCTGGAAAGAGACATACAACGGATTAGCATGAGCGTGCCAAAGTTCATCTCACCCCAGGTCAACATCAGGGTGCACAACGCATCCACTTGCTCAGGCCGGGTGGCACCACTTGTACTGAGCTTCCTTCTAACCCTGACTGATTCTATGACTTGGTCTGGGTGATCCTGCTGTGTCAGGGGGATTGGACTAGATGATCTTTCGAGGTCCCTTCCAATCCCTAATGGTTCTATGAAAGGCAACAAGTGGTGCTACAGCATTTCCACAAGCTGCAGCTTGCAGACACAAGCACTTCCCCCAGCACATGGTTATGTGAACACACACAGGCTGCACCAACCTGTTCAGCAGACCTGAAATAAAACTGCATGAGGAATAGCAACCAAAACCTCAGTTTATCCTCTTTACTTACTCATCCTGTTCTCAGAGAGTAAAGAGAAAGGGCTACATCTGCTTTGTACACGACAGCACATTCTGGAGTAAATCTTAGAGTCAAATGTCAAGAGCAAGCTTTGATTCTGGTATCATGAGACACCAGGCTGGGGCATGGGTCATTCCAGTCAACTAATATTCAGGCACATGAAAAAAACCCACCCAGTTGTCCTAACTTGTGAGTCAATTTGACACCAGTGTCCATCTCTGAAGGATGACAACACCCCTGGGCAGTCTGTTCCAGTGCTCCGTCACCCTCACTGTGAAGAAGTTCCTTCTCATGTTGATGTGGAACCTCCTATGTTCCAGCTTACAACAATTGCCCCTCGTCCCACAGGCTGAGCAAGGAAGAAAGCATGATAGATGGTCCTACAGGCACCAAGGTGAGAGAGGGAAGGAGGGGAGGAGGTTCTGCATAGTGCAGAGATTCCCCTGCACACCCTGGAGAAACCACAGTAGAACAGCCCTTCCTGATAGGAACCACAGCCTGTGGTGGCCCCACGCTGGTGTAGGGTAAAGTGTGAGGAGGAAGGAGCTAATACAGACTGACCCCAAACTCCATTCCCCATTCCTCTGTAGTGTGCCTGGAGAGGGAGGCAGAGGAGCTGAGAATGAAGGAGTGAACTTGAGCCTGGGAAAAGTGACGGTTCCACCATCCTAATCTACTTTCAATTAGCAATAAATTAAATGAATTTTTTCCATGTTGAATCCATTTTGCCTTGGATGGGAACTGGTAAGTGATCTCCCTGGTCTTTATCTTGACACCTGAGCTCTTCCACCTTATTTTCTCCCTCTGTGCTGTTGAGGAGGAGCAGCACAAGAGCAACTGGGTGGGTGTCCAGCAGCCAGGCCATCAAGCCATCAGAGTCACTGTTGTGCCACAAAGGGAGAGAAAAGGAGGACATCAAGAGATGGCTGTGTGCAGACACCACGGGACACAAATGTGACCTAGGGTAAGCCTGAAAGCAACTGAGACAGCTGCAGAGACAAACTTCAGAGGTGCCACAGAGAAGATACTCCTTCTCACCCATGAAATACCACACAGGATTTGTCACTGCTGACAGACAGCAAGAACAGCTGGAGGAGAAGAGACCAAAACTGGAGAGGTGCCTGACCCTGCAAGAGAGGAGTGAGAAGGGCACAAAAATGTGTTTAAACTGGTCAGGTAAAAGAGAGGAGCCCAAGATTACTTCTTTAAAGAGCTAAGTGCTGCAGTCTGTTAGCTTGTGCTTACAGGGCCAGCTGTGAGCTTGAGAAAGGCAGCTGTCATCCCTGTTCAACTCCAGCTGACCACAGACTGGGACAGCAGGTACCACAGGAATCTTTCAGACAGAGGTGAGGAACAATTCAGCAGGCTTACAGCTGGAGAGCAGCTCCAAAAGCCAGTTAGGTTTCCCATTTTGCCAAGGACGATGAAGGAGGTGGAGCACCTCCCTGATTAGGAGAGGCTGAGGGAGCTGGGTCTCTTGAGCTTGGAGGAGACTGAGGGGTGACCTCATTAATGTCTATAAATATGTGAGAGATGGGTGTCAGGAGGATGGAGCCAGGCTCAATGTCATCTGGTGATAGGATGAGGGGCAGTGGGTGTCAACTGGAACATAGAAAGTTCCACATCAGTATGAGAAGGAACTTCTTCCCAGTGAGGGTGACAGAGCACTTGAACAGGCTGCCCAGGGTGGTTGTGGAGTCTCCTTCACTGGAGATGTTTAAGACCCACCTGGATGTGTTCCTGTGTGACTTGGTCTAGGTGGTCTTGCTGTGTCAGGGGGATTGGACTAGATGACCTTTCGAGGTCCCTCTACCCTCAAACAGATCAACACTCCCACTCAACAAAACAGGGACTGTTCCCATATTTTTTAATGTCAGCCCACCTATACACACTTTTTTGCCTCTCTCCCCATTTGTGACCTCTTCTCAGCTTGCCACCCTGGGTGGCTGAGGTGACTAACCAGGAGGCTGAACTTCACCATCACCAGCTGGTGCAAACCACCCTGTTCTCCTCAGCAGGGTTGCAGCAGCTGTAGGAAAAACCAGCCTTTAAAGGTATTCTCCCCCCCTTAAAGAGCCATGTGAATAACCAGCTGGCCAGAAGCCTAGCAGATATCTCCTCCTCACCCCTCACTAGAGTCTGCAGACTGCAGGACAGGATTTTTATACATTCAGGGTTCACGACTCCTACTTATGTCAACAGCTTTGACTTTCCCTTGAACGTCTAAGAACAACTGGCACCACAGTTTATAAACACCAGTGGCAGCTCATAAACACTGAATTAAGAATAATTGCTGCTCTAACAAATGTCAAACAGGGAAGAATGAAGAGATGCAGGCAAAATATAATTTAGCAAATGAGTTGAAAAAGGTGGAGAAGTGAGTAATGGAATGTCATCAGTGAACAAGGTAGAGGAGAGCCCACAAAACACCTGCCTTCAAGCTGTACCTTGCTCTGACAAGCAAGCTCTTCCCTGAACTTAAGACCACAGGTCCAGAAGGGACCCAGGCAGGTTCCTGTACAGATCCAGAGGGGCTCATTCACTTACTAAAGCTCAGGCCATACAAACAATCTGGTTTTCTCACCCTACTCTTCCACTCCAAAGGCAAGACTTGCCCAGAGAGCTATCCAGGGGTTCGAGAAGTATGAACGAGGCTAAGGTGAAGCAAGCAAAAAGGAACATCAGACTGATTTTGTGGGACAGAGGTGTCATTGAAAGAGCACACAGGAGCCACAGAAGCACGCTGGTAGCTGGAAAGACTGGCGAGCCAGGGGAGTTAGGTAAGAACATCGGCCAGCGCTGAAGGCTGCAAGTGGCCACGTTGCTGTTGAGAAACAAGGATTCTTTTTGCTAGAGAAAGTGCAGAGAATCGCTCTCCATGAATGGACCTAGACATGATCCCTTCTCAACATCCCCCTTGCCAGACTGTGCCAAAGAAGGACTTTCCCTTTGAGTGCTAAGAGCAAATTCACTCTCTGCTCTTGTTTTAAGGTAAGATAGCTCAAGAGAGGTTCTTCTACCCCCCTGCACTAGTGAGACCACATCTGGAGTATTGCGTCCAGTTCTGGGCCACTCAGTTCAAAAAGGACACAGAGCTGCTGGAAGGAGCCCAGCATAAAACAACGAGGATGATGAAGGATGAGGAGCACCTCCCTGACGAGGAAAGGCTGAGGGAGCTGGGTCTCTTTAGCTTGGAAAAGAGGAGACTGAGGGGTGACCTCATTAATGTCTATAAATATGTGAGGGGTGGGTGTCAGGAGGATGGAGCCAGGCTCTGCTCAGTGTCATCTAGTGATAGGACGAGGGGTGTCAGCTGGAACATAGGAGGTTCCATATGAATGTGAGAAGGAACTTCTTCCCAGTGAGGGTGATAGAGCATTGGAACAGGCTGCCCAGGGGAGTTGTGGAGTCTCCTTCACTGGAGACATTTAAGACTCACCTGGATGTGTTCCTGTGCCACTTGGTCTAGGTGGTCCTGCTGTGGTAGGGGTACTGGACTAGATGATCTTTTGAGGTCCCTTCCAGTCCCTAATGATTCTAT
Source organism: Rhinopomastus cyanomelas (assembly GCA_013400115.1). NCBI lineage: Eukaryota > Metazoa > Chordata > Aves > Bucerotiformes > Rhinopomastidae > Rhinopomastus > Rhinopomastus cyanomelas. Next base: position 864,581 of record VXBP01008587.1, read on the forward strand.
GATTGTAAGATATGAAAACAGGTCTCACATAAGTAGCACATTAGCCTGTAAATACTCCACAACTTGGTCTACCATGATTAATATTTTATCTGCCAACTGTCAGTTGCCAGTAGGAAAAAAATCTGATCTGAATCAGATATAAGCTTGCTTCTCTTTTTATAGAACTAAACAGTTTCTTGGCTTTAAAATTTATGCTGGCCGTGGGGAGCAAATAATACCTGATCCTGCACCCCAGGACAGAACTGCCCCTTCTGCAACGCTGGAACAGATTCAAACTTGGAGAGCAACTTGCTAATGAGCACTGCTTGAATTTTTGCTTTCTGACAAAGAGCCATGTCATTTCTGACATGGTACAGGATTAGCCGCGTCACGGAAGCAACATCTCCAGGAAGGATTCAGTTGCCACCAGCCAAGGACAGCCAAACCCCTTGGGACACGATGCAGCCTCCCACCTCCTCAGAGGAATAACCCAAGCGCGGGGTCATGCCGTCAGGGTGTCTTCTTCCTTCTCCAGTGCACTGGGGCATCTCTTGGGAAGGAGGAGGGCCTGCAGACTTGCATGCCACCCCCTAGCCAAATGCTAGCGTTTCTAAGGGTTGGGTAAATGTTACCTGCTGTCTGTCATATCTGGGCTCCAACCAAGGATCTCCCAACCACTTAGCTTCTTTCCAGTGATTATTCAGGAATTTGCAGCTGGCTGCAGCTGGATGCCTGCAGTAGGTGGCCTGAACCTGGGTGCTCATCAGGGTGAAAGGGGCCACACAGCAACACGTTGCCATCACCACTTAGCACAACCTGATCTTTTCTGAACCGGTCAAATTTCCTGTGAGTGAAAGGGGTGAGAACTCTTCCCATACGTAGGCTCGCAAAGACCCACTTGAAATAATTTCACATCTACACACTCTCTTTGATTTAAAAGCAAACCTCAGCCCCTGGGGTTAGAAATGAATTAAATATTTAAGAGCAGGAGAAAACTAAGTAATCACCAGGAGTTTCCCCTCTCTTTATAGCCCGGCCATGTAGTATTAACTAATGCTGAAGTGACTCATTATGAAGAAAATTTCAGGACCCTGAAATATTGAAGCCTCTGGCTCATTTATCTTATTAGCTCAGTTTTCTGCATTAAATTCACTCCTCTGATCATAACTTTGTAAACACAGTCGCATGTAGGACTGCTGTTACACCACAACATAATAAAGGGTGAATTACACTTGGTTTAGCTCTGAAAATAATCCACGAAGGGACAATGGGATCATCCAGTTCCAGCTCCCCTGCCATGGGCAGGGACACCCCACCCTAGATCAGGCTGCCCAGAGCCTCATCCAGCCCAGCACCCACCCCCTAGACTGGCCAACCATAAGCAGGCTGACACAGGTCTGAACTGGGGCAAGTAATGTCAGGACCTCTGCTAGATGAGATGTCAGCCTGGATGGTGGGGAGGCCCCCCGACCTTGCAAGTTCTGATCCGCAGCTGAGTGATGTGTTTGCTCTGGCAAATGTGGCAACAGATTTTTATTGCAGTGGAAATTTAAACTATGCAGAAAGATGAAGTACCTCTAATAAGCCAGAAAGGAGTCGTGCTTGCTGTTGCCAACTATCCTTAGAAACTCCTCTCCAAGCTGCTTCCAACGCATACTAGCATACAGCAGATAGAATCACAGAGTCATTGAATCGTTAGGGACTGGAAGGGACCTCGAAAGATCATCTAGTCCAATCCCCCTGACACAGCAGGATCACCTAGACCAAGTCACACAGAACACATCCAGGAGGGTCTTAAACATCTCCAGAGAAGGAGACTCCACAACCCCCATGGGCAGCCTGTTCCAGTGCTCTGTCACCCTCAATGGGAAGAAGTTCCTTCTCTTTCATGTGGAACTCCTATGTTCCAGCTCACAACCATTGCCCCTCATCCTATCACTAGATGACACTGAGCAGAGCCTGGCTCCATCCTCCTGACACCCACCCCTCACATATTTATAGACATTCATGAGGTCACACCTCGGTCTCCTCTTCTCCAATCTAAAGAGACCCAGTTCCCTCAGCCTCTCCTCAGAAGGGAGGTGCTCCACTTCCTTCATCATCTTTGTTGATACTCCCTCCAGCAGCTCCACATCCCTCTTGAAGTGAGAGGCCCAGAACTGGCCACAATACTCCAGATGTGGTCTCACCAGTGCAGAGTAGAGGGGGAGAAGAACCTCTCTTGATCTGCTAACCACCCCCCTTCTGATCCACCCCAGGATGCTGAAGATTCTCTCTAGGAGCAAGCAGCTCTCACTTTCCCCTACCTCCATTAGAAATGGAAAACCAAGTACCACTCCGTGCCCCAAAGCTAAGATTTCCATGACTCTCATTAGCATTGCTGCTACACACGTGTGTGTCTGTGGAGCATGAAGGACTTCAGTAACAAAGCAACATCTGCTGCCAAAGGAGGATATTGGAAAATATGGTTATGAAAATTATATAGCGCTCACGCTGTGGCACAATTATGTTATTAAGCTGACAGTGTCAGCAGTGCTGTGAAGTAAGTCATTCGAACCCCATAATAATCTGCATCACAATGACCCAACATCTAACAGCACATTTCCATCAGAATCTGTTCTCTCAGAGCCCTCAGGAACTGTGTGACACTGGAAGGGAAAGAAAGAGCCGATCACCTCCTGTCCTCAGGCACCCACATTGCAAATAGAGGCACCCGAACCCTCCCCTAGAACCAGTGGAAGGAGGTGGGTGGCTTCAGGAGCACTGAGATCACCCACCTCCACGGAGTGCACACGGGATTCAGAGGTATGAGCCCATTTCCTCCTCTCACGGGATGCTAGGGCAGCAGATCTGGCAAAAGAAAGTGACTTGTGCCCCTTGAGCCACCATGGTCCAAACTCCTTTCTGGGAAGAGGAGTGTAGCCTTTGCCATGCGACTAGGTCACACCTTGGTGTTCCAGGAACGGAGCAAAAGTGCCAGGGGAACTTGAGCAAGCTCCTGAAGACAGGGCAGTGGCAACAACACTGCATGGCCCTGCTCACTCTATCTCTTCCTTTGTCTGCCATCATTTGCTTCATGCCAAAGGGGTGCCTCCTGGATCTACTGGGCAAATTCGGAAGAGAAGTAATCCAGACACAGTAATCACCATTAAAACCAGTAACTGCCAACACCTACGAATGCAGCAGCATCTACACCACAACTATGGCCTCACAAACCATAGTTTGGTATCTGAAATAACACAGGAAGGGAACTGCTGGCCAACACCACCAGTGCTTTCTTAAGCTGCGACTGTTCCAAATAGTTCTCATTTATAAAAAGCATCTGGATGGATAAGATGTCAAGTAGAGGGACTGAGTCATCTCCATCCTTCATCTTCACCAGTGTGCAAAGCCCAGCCTGACACCATAGTTTCACATTGGAAGCAACTGAGCATCCCTTCTTCATAGCTTTCTTAGAGAATGGGAGCCTGGCATGGATCTCCCCATGAGGAGAACATCTCAGAGGAGAACATCACAGACACTGCTGTGTGTTTGTAACAGTGGAAGCAGCACTTCCACATGGAGATAGACAGGTGCTACTTGAAATTCCACCCCTGTTACACTTAACGTTCGCTCCACTTGTTTTAGAAACCCAAAACCCGGCTTTGTGGGCCCATTAAATGCCTGGAAATGATGGTTTTCATGATTTTCTCCTCCTTGGCTGGTCCACACCACCAGAAGCACACAAAGAGCATTTTCCTTCCTATGTGAAGCTCATCACCCATCAGATTCTCAATCGAAACACCCTGGTGTCTGGTAGGGGCAGCAGGACTGGTCGATTTGTTTCATAAAACTTTATGTACAAAGCAGCAGTAGCCATGAACATAATGGCCAGAATATAGAGTCTACAGGGGTCATTTTTATTAGGATTTATAACAGGATTACCCACACTCCACAGTTTTCAGATTTTATTGAGGTTTTATGGGACTATACGGCCAGAGCAGTTAACTGCACCCTGTGCAGCTGTGGTTCACAGAGGATGGGCACTGGCTGCACGGTGTAACTGACCTACCAGACAGTATTAATTGCTATGACCCAACCAAAGGCAGTATTTAAAATCATTTCACTGATCAAACCGTTTGTTGTAAACCTGTAGCTGTGTGGAGAGACAGGGAGCTGAGAGTGATGGCACGGACGGAACACATGCACATCTTAAGCATCCCTGTCACTCGGCTGTATCCATGCACACGGGTTTTTTTAGGCTAGCAGTGTCCCTGACCACTGAAAGGAAGTTGGTCTGCACTCCCATGAAGTTTAATTAATTGGTTAATTTGTTCAGTGTAATTGTGTTTTATTATTTATATCGTTTACATTAAAGAAATAAAAACACACCCAGCAGAAGCTGACAAAAGATGCCTACCTGGAGCGGACTGTTGCCCATTATGCTCCTATCATATTTATTCAAATAAACAGATGCATTTATTAATAATAAATTATATTTAAAACTAAATTTATATCAAAAGAAGTGCTAATGAAGAAAAGCAAATAATGTAAGAATGCTTAATCCCTTCTTTTCCTTTAGCTGCACATTAATAGGTGCCACAGGTCTGTTTAATGATCTCTGCCAAGAACAGCACAAAGGCGATACTGTCAGAGCAGCTCAGGAGGCCTGGAGCTCCTGGGCTGAAATCTCTATGGGACATTAAATTCTAGACTTCTGTTGAGAAAACTGGGATATTGAAGTTCCAGTTTTACAGGATCAGGAGGTGCTTCCTACACTACCAGAGCCAACTACCACTTTCGGAAAGAAAGCAAACAGGAAAGATTCTGGATGAGCTCAATGTCAGGGGCAACTCAAAGCTCTAAAACCAAATGACAGACCAAAACTTTCCTTTTTAAGTTTCTTTTTCCAGACAACATGGTGACAAGTTCTGCTTTCATTCATCATTTCTTCACAGAGAAGCAAAAATTTTAGAAGTACAGGCTCTTCTCAATGCCATCTAGTGATAGGACAAGGGGCAATGGGTGTGAGCTGGAACATAGGAGCTTTCATGTAAGTATCAGAAGGAACTTCTTCACAGTGAGGGTGATGGAGAACTGGAAGGGGCTGCCCAAGGGGATTATGGAGTCACCTTCTCTGGAGACATTTAAAATCCTTCTGGATATGTTCCTGTGTGACTTGGTCTAGGTGATCCTGCTTGTGTCAGAGGGTATTGGACTAGATGATCTTCCCAGGTCCCTTCCAATCCCTAATGTTCTGTGATTCTGTGAACTGTCATTTTGAATCTTAAACGAGGTCAGCTGTGAGGTTGTTGCCTATGGCCAAGCCTGTTGGGAAGGGACAGTCCCTCAGTCTTCAGTACTGAGGGAATGGGAGGAAAACCAAAGACTTATTGACAAAAAGATGCTACTGATCATCTGAAAGAGTCATCACTTGTATGTCTACAACAGACAGGAGAGTTGAAGAAAAAAGGCCTTTTCAAGTTGTAAGTTGTCCATTATGCAATTAGGTACAAAAGAGATGCATTATTACTAGCTGTCCTATTGTCTCATGAGCCCTAAAGTAAGGTTCTCTCTCAGAATCCTCTCAATCATCTCAAGCAGTATCTCATTTCAGGGAGGAACTGGCCATTTTTCATTCACTTATACATGATGAACCTTGAAATGAGTCTTCCACATCTTTCCTCACGATCCCATCTCTGTCACTAACACCTTCTTCACAAAGCTAGATGCTTTAAAAAGCATCTGAGGCACATCTGCTTTTTCATTCTCCACTCATCACGCTGGCACCTCCAACAGTAACTGCTCCATTCTCATTTTTTCTTGCTCTCCAGCTTCTCTTTCTATATTCTTTGGACACCTCTGCAAGAGTCTACCTGTCCTTCTGGCATGTTTTCTTCTTCTCTTCACACCTCCTGTGTCTGCAACACTCATTCCCAACATACACACTCTGTGTGGCTTCCTTCCCTTCTGCTGTTTGATCTGGCAGAGGAAGCTTAATTCAGAGTATCGCACCGCCGCTCCAAGAGCTCGGTAAAGCCAACCTCTGCCTTGCTTACTGCTCTTTGGTCCAGAAGCCTTTCCTCTGCATGTTCCTACAGCCCAACAATTACAGAATCACAGAATCATTAGGGATTGGAAGGGACCTTGAAAGATCATCTAGTTCAACCCCCCTGCCACAGCAGGATCGTCTAGACTAAGTCACACAGGAACACATCCAGGCGGGTCTTAAACATCTCCAAAGAAGGAGACTCCACAACCCCCCTGGGCAGCCTGTTCCAGTGCTCTGTCACCCTCACTGGGAAGAAGTTCCTTCTGGTATTGATGTGGAACCTCCTGTGTTCCAGCTCACACCCATTGCCCCTTGTCCTATCACTAGATGCCACTGAGCAGAGCCTGGCTCCATCCTCCTAACACCCACCCTTCACATACTTACAAACATTAATGAGGTCACCCCTCAGTCTCCTCTTCTCCAAGCTAAAGAGACCCAGCTCCCTCAGCCTCTACTCAGAAGGGAGATGCTCCACTTTCGTCATCATCTTCATTGCCCTACGCTGGACTCCTTCCAGCAGCTCCACATCCCTCTTGGACGGAGGGGTCCAGAACTGGACACAATACTCCAGATGTGGTCTCACCAGGGCAGAGTACAGGGCAAGAAGAACCTCTCTCCATCTGCTAACCACCCCCCTTCTCATCCACCCCAGGATGCTGTTGGCCCTCTTGGCCACAAGAGCACACTACTGGCTCATGGTCATCCTGCTAGCCACCAGGACCCCCAGGTCCATTTCTCCTAGACTGCTCTCCAACAGGTCAGTCCCCAGTCTATACTGGTACCTGGGGTTGTTCTCACCCAGATGCAAGACTCTACACTTACCCTTGTTGCTTCCTCTTTGTGTGGAAACAAACCCTCTGGCATTCCTTCCCTTGCCTGAATTTTCTGTGTTCACCTGTGATGTTTTCTATTTTCAATATTCTGTTGTTAAATTTCTTCAGCTGCTGGGGAGGATTTATTCTCCTTAGGACAGAACTTTGCCCTGAGCTTGCTGTGAACCTAACACCACAGCTGACCTCAGGTTTGGCAACAAACAGCTTTATAATGTTGTTAAGTTTTCCTCATACAAGAGCAGTTTTAGAGATGCCACAGAAGCACAAAACTCTTTCCATCTTACCTTTGACGTGGCTTCTCCCATCCTCCAGCAGCGGTACTACTATGGTGTTGTTCATATTCCCAGGCGACCTCACAGCTGTATAGACAACAGGTACCGACTGGACCACCACGGGGATGCGGTGCACGTGACTCATTTTGTTGGACTGCAAGTTCATGGGGCTTGAGGGTGGTACTGGATGGATAATGTGCAAAAACTGCTGGCCTCCAACACCAGATGCAGAGGCCACAAGAGGACCTGGAGTTAATACTGACGGTACTGATGCTGCTGAGGATACTGATGTTATTACTGTGGGTGATGAAGCTGGCCGACTCGAAGAAGTAGAAGTAGAAGAAGGGGAGGAGGCTGATGCTGTCATGGAAACTGGTGAAGATGAAGCCACTGTAGGGGACGACCTGGCTTTGTTTATTGACAAGTCCACTGGTTCAGTCTGTGTTTGGAAATGGTCTGTGGATAATGAGTCTTCCGCGGGGTCTGCCTTCATGTTGTTAAGTAACAAGGGTACAGCTTCCATATCTGGGTAATTGTGGACGTTTGGAGACTGTTGAGAAAGGATAAAGGACAAGGTTAGATACGTGACCAAAGATGGCTTGCACACATGACTGGTATCACATCACCAATCTGAGCCACGAAACCCAAGGTATTTGTTTCCTGTCTTTGTGTCATCTCATCAGTTCAAAGGACAAATAACATCAGAGAGTACAGACATGTTCAGTTTGAACAGAAGAACAGAAATTTTCTTAGAAGGTCGCAGGACTGAATGAGGGGGTACAAACCCACTCTGTGTCTTTCTCTGCACTACACAAAGCCATCAGGGACAAAAATTTTAGTGCTTCCACAGGTAACCATTATTTATCTTGACAGGACATGTCTTCCCAACATCTAACATCAAGCTATAACTCTCTGTTATCTGCAATAGAAGTGAAGATAAAATGGCCACCAGCATTTTTCCAATAACCTTCTGCATGCTAAAGACTGCCCTTTCCCCTCCACTCGTCCACCTTCTTCTAGACTAAGCAGTCCTCAATTCTTCTTTCTTCATGAGTCAGCTCTACAAGAACAAGCCACAGCACTCCTGTTAGATCTCCACAGTGATCTTCTCAGCTTTGTCCACACTTCTCAGAAGAAGGTGCCTGACACCAGTCAAAACCCTTCAGTTCAGTTATTACTTTCTGCGTGGCTACTGATGATGAACTCACAGGTCAGTCCGGAGCTCGTATCTGTCTGGTTGCCCTGCTACAGGCAGCAGTGGCTACAGCAACCTGCTAGTCTGCATTAGCACATTAGACAGCCTTGTGTTTCTTTTTCCATGCTAATTACTAGCCATTTTCCTGACTTTGCAAAATAATCTTATGCTTTGGACCAACTTGTTCAAAGCCGGTTGGTCTAAATTTATTCTCGTCTAGTGCCTTCTGCTATTTTTGTAGTTTTATTCCTTATTTCAACCATCAAAGAGATTGATAGAATTTCTGAATAATGCCAGGCCAAAGACAGATCCCTGGAGAAGCTCATTTGATATATCTTTCCTTTCTGACAGCACACCATTAATAACTACTCTTTAAAAATGTTTTTTCAAGTAATTTTCAACAGGCAGAGCAAGGAAGGAAGTGGCCAGTGACAACCTGGTAGCAAGACAAAGCACAGAGCACAGCTCCTGGGCTGAGTGCCTCGGTGGCACTGCACTGCAGCAGAGCTGCTCTGCAGGCACAAACGTGCTGCCCCATGGGCTGTGCTATGGAAAACCAACCTCAGTTAACATCTTTGCCAAGCTACTTCATACCTCCCTTGACTCAAAGCAGTTATCCCACTGACTGATGCATCAACCAAACTTTTCAGGGTACCTAAGCATCTCTAAACGCGTTCTCTACGTCTTTACATTACAGTACATACTGAACATCTTCAAATACTGAGAAATATTTAAGAAACAAATACTTCATAGAATTGTAGAATCGTTAGGGATTGGAAAGGACCTCGAAAGATCTTCTAGTCTAATCCCCTGACACTGCAGGGTCACCTAGATCAAGTCATTCAGTCAGTCAGGGCTAGAAGGGACCACAGGATCATCCACTTCCAACTCCCCTGCCACAGGCAGGGACACTCCACCCTAGATCATACTGGCCAGAGCCTCATCCAGCCTGGCCTTAAACACCTCCAGGGATGGGGCCTCCACTACCTACCTGGGCAACCCATCCCAGGCTCTCACCACTCCCACGGTGAAGAACTTCCTCCTCACAACCACTCTAAATCTTCCCATCTCCAGCTTTGCTCCATTCCCCCCAGTCCAGTCACTACCTGACATCCTAAAAAGCCCCTCCCCAGCCTTTTTGTAGCCCCCTTCAGATCCTGGAAGGCCACAATAAGGTCACCTGGGAGCCTCCTCTTCTCCAGACTGATAGTTCATCCAGCAGATGAACTGATCCAGACTTCAGTTCATCTGCTCCAAATAACTTAGCAATCCATCAAACTATGAATTCACTTGGCAATTTTTATAATCCCTCAACTATGTTAAATATTTTCATGGAGAACCCTCCTGGTCTTGGGTCAGAGCCAAACTGCATCACAGAAAGGAGTTCTACTGCAGAATGAAAAACAGAAACACCAACGTTAAAAACGACAGTAATAACCACCTAAGTGGACATTACTCCTGGCACACTGAACGATGAGATGTTCTAGTAGATCCCATCTATTTAGCCGATTTAGACTTGTTCTTGGATCTGACATGTTCCCCATTTGAAAACAAGAACATCTCTGGGAACAGCCAGTCTCTTCCTCTATTCATACACAAATCAACTTAAAACAAAGGGACCCCAATTCATCCAACCCTTGGACCCAGCTATTCCGCTGCGACACAAATAACAAAGCAAAGCCTCCCTTTGTAAGGACAATGGGAAGTTCTCCTGCTAAGACCACAGAGTGAAGGATGAGGCTCTTTTAAAAAATGCACAACAAGTGACAAGGTTATAAAAGTCTTTTCCTGGAGAAGCAAAGTCGCCTGTGATTGCTCAGTGATGATCCCTGGTAGCTTCCTCTGGAACATCTTATCTGAGCAATGAGACTCTGCACCGGGCACACCGAACGTGCCATGAGAAAGACAAACCATAAACACAGATGGCAAAAGTAGGTCCACCTGTCAAATCTTGACAAGTCCTACATATGCAATGGGCAGAAAGACTGGTTCTGCTGAACTAACAGACTGGTGGTTCAATGAAGGCAAGGCTGAGGGACACCTGGCACAGGCTATACCCAAGTCTTCACAAGGCAAACAGCAGCATCTTCTATCTCACATCTTTGAGAGAAAGAGAATCCTTTCATACACATGACTGAGCAAGGGTCATCTAGAAGCAGCAGGAATCAACAGCTCCATCCACAAGGCAGGCAAATGTGCCATGGAGGAAATCCAACGTGTCAACATACTTTCAGGACCCCGCTGGGTGCCAGAGGCAGATTTCAGATTGACCCAAAGCCATCTGCCTCAGCAGCACAACTTGTTGCTTGGTGAGGTGAAGGATGGATCACCCTGCTGTTGCTGTCCTTCACTGCTCTTCAGAGCACCTCACAGTGCTCTGAGGGCACCAGGAACTTGACATACTCAGCATATGCACATCAGACTGCTCTAAGGAGTCTTTTGGCTGCCGGGACTCTTCCGAGATTGGATCCACACAGATCTTAAAAGCAGTTCAAACCAAGTGCAGTGAGCCCCAAAGTCCCATCTGCCTTGCAGCAAGCAGCATCAGGTCCCTCACAGGAAGAGTAACAAAGCATCCTAAACACTTACGCAGCTGAGGCTACAAAAAGGACTTGTTCCATGGACAGAGTCATTTATCTCTGAGACAAAGCACAGGTCACAGAATCATAGAATCATCATGGTTGGAAAGGACCTCTAGGGTCAACGAGTCCAACCTTTTCTCCTAGACTTACACTTTCTCCTTCTCTGGAGACGTTTAAGACCCGCCGGGATGTGTTCCTGTGTGACTTGGTCTAGGTGATGCTGCTGTTGCAGGGGGATTGGACTAGATGACCTTTCGAGGTCCCTTCCAATCCCTAAAGGTTCTGTGATCCTGTGACACAGATTCTTCTAAACTCTGCTAAGAACAGGTCTTTGTTTTACTAGGGTCATTACACCTGGTCTTAGGGGAATTAGAGAAAAGGAGGGAAGTCTGAAGTAATTGCAGTCTATCACACAAACCCCTTTCTCTTTCAACAGCTCTTCTGCATTTACTTCTGTATTATATAAAATCCTTAGGTTGCCTCTACCCCTCTGCAGGTACCCTCTTCCAGTCTAGAGGCGTCTGCAGTTTCCATGTACTATGGCAGTACAGAGGGTAACGTTCCTCCAGTCTTCATCAGTGAAGCTCAACTCAAACTTTCACAACCCCCTCATGAATTTCTCCAAACTGCTCCTAATTTCTCCTAAGCTGCCCAAGCCCTACTCACACTTCAGTGACCGCCCTTTCCTGGCCAAACTCTACGACTAAGAAAGCCCTTTCTTTATCAAATTCAGACCATGACTGATGCCAATTGACATTACAGAAGACAGCAGGATCCTCATCAAAACACACTTGTACATCACAGACTTTAACTAAACTATTTTGTTTGGGTGGTAGTGAAGGAAGAGATCTACTCCAGCAACTCATGCTGCCTCTGACGGTGACCAATGAGCAGTGTAGATGTTTCTCCACAACCCCAGGCTTTATCTAAGCTGCCAAAGCCCTACTTACACTGTGACTGAACCACTACTCTGAACAACAAATGGTCACTACTTTTTCAAAACGGATGGAATAAGCAAACTTTCCCTGGAATAAGCAAACTTTCCCAGTGACAACGAGAATTCCATCTGAAAGAGGTTGCTGCACTCTTAGCACAGGATTTCTTAGCATCTCTCCACAGCATCGTTAACTGAGAATTAACTGTTCATTTCCCTAGACAACGAGCATGGCCATTAGCTCTTATTTAAGAGAACGACATCTTTTCTAATTGAGAACACCACAGTGCTGCTGCTGGGATGTTCAGAGGTACTGCTTCAGCCATTCTGTCAGCTCAAGAAGTCAACTGGATGAAGAACAAATGCTTGTGTGTTTTTTCTGTTGATCTCTATATTCCAGCCTTTCCATCCTCAGGTAGTGAACCACTCTTCTTGTGGTGGTGTGGGCTCAGCTGACTGCAGTGGGTCTGAAGAAGGGCAGCAAGTCTAGAGAACAAGCCTTATGAGGAGCTGCTGAGGGAGCTGGTGCTATTTAGTCTGAGGAAAAGGTGGCTGAGGGGAAACCCCATCTCTCTACAACTACTTGAACAGAGGTCGTAAAGAGGTGAGGGTTAGTCTCTTCTCACAAGTTACAAGCCACAGGACAAGAAGAAACGGCCTCAAGTTGTACTGGGGAAGTTTAGGTTGGACATTAGGAAAAGCTGCTTTGCTGAAAAGGTCATCAGGCCATTCTCACAACGTGTTTCGACGTTTGAGAGCTTAGGGGTGTGATTTAGTGGGAAGGCTTGGTACAATTAGGTTAATGGTTGGACTCAATGATCTTGAAGGTTCTTTCCAACCTAAATGACCCTTAAAACATGCAACAGGTTTTCCCCATCTGGCTCCCAAAAGTGCCTGTGCTGGTTTTGCAAACTTCATTTTGGTTTTAGGGGAATAAACTCTGTTGCTGAGTGTTTGGCATCTTGCAGAGCATCTGGTGGGTTAGAAAGGGTTCAGCCTAAGGTCCCTGTAACCCAGTGGACTGCCTTGGACGCCAGCCCAGATGATGGAAATACAACAATGAAAGGGTACAGCCACACACATGGCTTCCTTCATCTCGCTGCTCCTGCCTCTGATACAAAGGAGAGGCACCGCTCCAGCCCTCAGCTGAGACTCGGAGACAAACCCCAGCAACGCCTCTGCCTGGACATCCTTATGCTGCTCACCACTCACTCAAGTTCAGGCTGAAACAGAACTGGAAGGTGGGTTAGGATGGATCTGTGCTAGAAAAGGCTTTTTAATAAAGCTGCAGCCTCGGCTAGCCAGTGCTCCTGGCTCGTGCTCTCTGTGCCTGCCCTTTAAAGCTGTACACCAGTCTGCTCCGCAGAGCTCTGCTTCAGTTGCTTGCCATCGCCGAGTGCGGCCAGGAACAGAGCACGTGACTTCCCTATTCACAAAGCTTTTTTTGGCTGCGTGGAAAAGCATTCCTTACTATCCTTTTACTCAGGCATCATGGAAAAACAACCAGTCAGCCACACAACCAGCCACAAAGTCCTGAGTGAGGCATGAAGTCAGAGCCAGTAACATCTTATCTGCTGGACAGTCACCCTCTCCTGCACAGTTCTACTTCACCAGCTTTCCAGCCCCCTGAACTTCACATCCTCTTCACTTACTTGGGAGGAAATTTTGCAACAGCCCCTTTCTACTCCCTTCCTCTACTTAGGGCAACCTTCTCCATCTAACAGCATTGTCTCCCGTCCATGATTAAATCCTGAGGAGCTCATACTTTCCACAGAGCTGAGGACAAAACCCATGAAAAAGCAAAGATCATTTTGTTTTCAGCAGCTCATCCCAACACCTCATCAGCTTCACAGGGTACTCAGCCTCCACGAGTCCTGATGCCTTCATGGAGGGTTATTGCTCCAGCACCGCGGAGTTTACAAACCTCCAGCCATCAGCTGTCAGCTTTTAAAGCGCTCTTCCTTCCTGGCAGCAGTCTCCCAAGGTCAAACGATTTGTAAGAAAGCATACCAGAAAAGCTGTCCTTGGCGATGGAAGCTGAGCAGACTAAATTTAGCATTTATAAAATAAGCTGGCTTTGAGGACAGGAAGTTAAAAAATAAATTGCTGGGCGTTTAACTCTTCAGTCAAATCACACACCCTCCCCTTCGCGGTGGCCACTGTGCTGCCCCACCTCATCCTGCGCCGGCAGGAGGAATGTCAGGCAGGGTGATTTCTTTTTGTTAGAGTTAAAGGATGGAGAGAGATGAGAAAATCTTTCTGGAAAGCTCCCCAAAATTTTAGCCACTGCCACACCAAAACTCCAGAGGCTCAGTGGTCAAGGCACAAAGATTTCTGGGCACGATGTGTGTAACGGAGCTCAGCTGGAACACCTTTCAGCTCCGAGCATCATGCTTGGAGGGATAAAACTAAACACCCAGGAGTACTGGACAGGCTACAGAATGTCTAACCCTTCACAGCAAAATGAAGTCCTTTGGCCTGTGCAGAGCACACAGATTGTATTTGCAGCTCTAAAGCCGTGAGATGTCCAAGTGGTTTTGGTTTTGGATATGCTAAGTTCACCTTGTTCTTCAAATCAGAAGAGACAAGAACAACTCCAGGTACCAGTATAGGCTGGGGACTGAACTGTTGGAGAGCAGTGTAGGAGAAGAGACCTGGGGATCCTGGTGGCTAGCAGGATGACCATGAGCCAGCAGTGTGCTCTTGTGGCCAAGAGGGCCAACAGCATCCTGGTGTGGATCAGAAGAGGGGTGGTTAGTAGATCAAGAGAGGTCCTTCTCCCCCTCTACTCTGCACTGGTGAAACCACACCTGGAGTATTGTGTCCAGTTGTGGGCCACTCAGTCCAAGACGGACGTGGAGCTGCTGGAAGGAGTCCAGCGTAGGGCAACGAAGATGATGAAGGAGGTGAAGCACCTCCCTTATGAGGAAAGGCTGAGGGAGCTGGGTCTCTTGAGCTTGGAGAAGAGGAGACTGAAGGGTGACCTCATTAATGTCTATACATATGTGAAGGGTAGGCATCAGGAGGATGGAGCCAGGCTCTTCTCAATGTCATCTAGTGATAGGATGAGGGGCAATGGGTGTCAGCTGGAACATAGGAGGTTCCACACAAATGTGAGAAGGAACTTCTTCCCCGTGAGGGTGACAGAGCACTGGAACAGGCTGCCCAGGGGGGTTGTGGACATCTTCACTGGAGATGTTTAAGACTCGCCTGGATGTGACTTGGTCTAGGTGATGCTGCTGTGTCAGGGGGATTGGACTGGATGATCTTTCAAGGTTCCTTCCAATCCCTAATGATTCTGTTAATCCTACTCTTTCCCATAGATAGGGGTAGAACCCTCATTCCCTCACAAGCACTGTTCTGTAGGTGCTGCCTGCAGGTCTGCTTGTACTAGATTATGCCCTGTCATGCCCCAACTATGTATTTGAAGAGTAAGTAAGGCTGGCACTCCATTACCTTGGATTAAGTAGCCACTTGGGCACTTCAAAGAGCCCTCTAAGCTTTGGCTGAAGTACCTAGCACATTACTCAGAGTCATTTTTGGCTTATATGGCTAGTCTAGAGTGAACTCTCTTTAAAATGACAAGAAAATACACACACGCGAACGCCCTCCCGTCACGGGGAATTACACCCACAGCACTTGTGCCTGAAAATCTCCAACCAGAGCAACAGAGTAAAAAACAAAGAAGAAATACAACCTGCAAAAGAATGAACTAGACAATCTCTGCTTGAAAGACTCTGCCATCCCCCTGCACTTAAAAGAAGATCCACCCAAGACCCAGCAGCGTTCACTGTGAGACGCGGCTGTCGGCAGTCATCTGTACGTGAGGGGTTCACCTGACAGTGGTGACAGACAGCTGGAGAAAACCTGAAGGGCAAACACACACAGCAGCTGAAAATTAAAACTGAGCAGAATGCTCAGGAATTTGTTTCCAAATGCAGAAGCACCAAGTGAACAGGCATTTGTGTCTCTCTGCCCGAGGCTGCTGCTACAGGCTCTCCCAGCCTGACATCACTGCTCAGCGCGGATGGGCTGGACAAAGGCAGGAGGTCACGCTGAAGGAGGGAGCAAAATGCAGGACAGCTGGACCTGACCCTTTTTTTTCTGGGAGCATAAACTACAAGATGGCTTGTTCTTAGTCTTCAAGAAATGGCTGCTCACAGTCAAGGTTAAATTTGTGTTCCAAGCAAGACCAGAGATTCCCAAGATGGCATTCCCAAGCAAGGAGGCACCAGACTTTTGTTACAACAACTCCAACTGAAGCTTTTCTAGCAAGCACCCAGAAAATCAGAGAATCATTAGGGATTGGAAGGGACCTCAAAACATCATCTAGTCCAAAATCAAAGGGTGGAGTTAGGGTTATGCTCAACTAAAATGCATTTTAACAACCTGGAGTTAATTTCATAGGAGAAACTGGAAGACTCTCACTTTAAATACGGTCACTTAATGCATCACTAGATTTGCTTAATCCTTGGATATTTTTTTTCCTTCAAAGTGGATGATTCCAGCTCCCAAGACCTAAAAATAAACTTTCTGTCCTTTCTGTGAGGCAAAAAAACCTCAGCACATGGTAGAGGTTGCAGGTGGCTTTGTCAGTGGAGCGTTGCTCAATGCGTGGAACCTATGGAAGATGCCCCAAAATCAAAAATAATTAACTAAGAGCCAGGGAAATCAAATTGAATCAAACATTCATGAACAGAGCAGCAAAATTCAAGCTCCAAGGCTGTTAAAATTACCTTTCCTGTCTTCTGACACAACTGTGGTGTTAATTCACAAATAAAAAGTACCAACGTGCTTCAACGTCTACTAACAGCTCAAAGTAGGACTGAGGAAAGGTCCTTCAAAGCAAAAGGAGACCCCTGTGCAAACTGCATTAATTTTAAAACTTGTTTAACAATGAAAGCAAATACATCTAGTGTGAAACTGCTTATTTTGAAAGGTTGGGGACTGACCTGTTGGAGAGCAGTGTAGGAGAAAGGAACCTGGGGTTCTGGTGGAGGATGGCCAGGAGCCAGCAATGTGCTCTTGTGGCCCAGAGGGCCAACAGCATCCTGAGGTAGATCAGAAGGGGGGTGGTTAGCACATCAAGAGAGGTTCTTCTCCCCCTCTACTCTGCACTGGTGAGACCACATCTGGAGTATTGTGTTCAGGTCTGGAGACCTCATTCAAGAAGGACATAGAACTGCTGGAGGGAGTCCAGTGTAGAGCAACCAGGATGATGAAGAAAGTGGAGCACCTCCCTTATGAGGAGAGGCTGAGGGAGCTGGGTCTGTTGAGCTTGGAGAAGATGAGACTGAGGGGTGACCTCATTAACATCTATAAATATGTGAAGGGTGGGTGTCAGGAGGATGGAACCAGGCTCTGCTCAGTGTCATCTAGTGATAGAACAAGGGGCAATGGGTGTGAGCTGGAACAGAGTAGGTTCCACGTAAATGAGAAGGAACTTCTTCCCAGTGAGGGTGACAGAGCCCTGGAAGGGGCTGCCCAGGGGGGTTGTGGCATCTCCTTCTCTGGAGATGTTTAAGACCCACCTGGATGTGTTCCTGTGTGACTTGGTCTAGGTGATCCTGCTGTGGTAGAGGGATGGGACTAGGTGATCTTTCGAGGTCCCTTCCAACCCCTAATGTTCTGTGATTCTGTGATCTATAACAACTCCATTTGAAACGATCACATCTGAAATCTGAGACAACTGAACACACTCGTATTTTTCCAGGTATCCAGTCTTAAAAGCAATATGTATCTCAACAACTGAACTAAACCAATCTGATCATTTTTAATAGCTAAGAATACAACAGCGATTTTCATTACACAGCAGAAGAAACTGGGTAAGTTTTTCTCAGAGCAGAATAACATAAAACCAACACGATCACCGTGTTATTTCATAAAGACAAGAGTCCAAGTTTCTTTCAGAAGGCTGATTGTTTTAAACAGAAGAAACATCCATTTCCAAATAAACTGCTCGTACCAGAAGTTTAATAACTTTTCATTTCCTAAGCTTGTAACAGCTTTGCAATATATAACAGTCCCTAAAATTAAATACTGCTAGAGACAAAACTGTGGGTGTCTGACAACAAGTAAAACATATAAAACACCAGATTAGAGACCTGAAGCTAAACTGGAGGTAAAGAGACTCTCTTGGGTGCCCTTAAGAGATCCGTATTTTAATTTAGTGTAAACTTCCTGCACGCTCCCCATGGTGACAGGGGCAACAGAGGCACGAAGTATTTCTCCTGCTTGTCCAGAGAAAACATGGAAGAGATGGAAACAGAGGAAAGAATACTTTCATTTTGCTATATGGACTATTTTTCAGCAGAATGGAAATTTTTATTAAATTTTCAAACTCTTTAGAAGTTTCTGTTTAACAAAACCCAGGAGGTTGGGTGGGAGGTAAATGCAAAAATGAACTACCATTAATGATGCACATTGACCCATTTAATACCTAGGCAGTCAAAGAAAACACATCAGCTATTTCTGATCTTATTATCATTTCTTTACTGATTTTAACAGGCTAGAGAATTTGAAATAAATTTCCCATACTTTTTAATTGACCTAAATCCTCTTTCCCTGCCTCCTCCCCACCTCTTTCCTTTGTTAACAGAATCTTTTCCAAAAATGTTTAGCCTTGTCTCTTTCAGTGAACCAAATAATATGGGCTCAGTTTGGATGCCCAGCATAGGCATGTAGTGCCACCTGAGACCCCTGGAGTACAGGAGATGGTATGGGGCTGGGGGACAAGCTGTGGTACCCTCCCAGGCTGAGGCACACCAGCACACCTCTGAGGGCACGAGGTGATGATGCTGGCTGTTACCTGTGTGAAGCCTAGTAAAAGACACACACAAGTTCATCTTGGAAGCACAGAGGAACCAAAAGAACACAGCTTCATGCTTTGCCTCATGCTGCTAGAGAAGGTTCTGCAGAGCTTTATTTCATGGGTACCATCACAACAGTAATCTCAGCATCTCCTAGGTTGGGAAGAGACCTTCAGGATTATCAAGTCTACCCATTAACCAAGGTTGAGGACTGACAAGTCCTCAACTAAACTATATCCATGAGCACTAGGTCTACACCACTCTTAAGTATCTCCTAAAGAGGAGGACTCCACCACTGCTCCAATGTCTGACAACCACTCTTTCAGTAATGAAATTTGTTCTAATATCCAGTCTAAACCTCCCTTGGCACAACTTGAGGCCATTTCCTCTTGTCCTGTCACCTGGTTGAACAGACCAATCCCCATCTCTCTCCAACCTCATTTAAAGTAGATGCACAGAGCAGTAAGGTCTCCCATCAGCCTGATTTTCTCCAGCCTGAGCAGCCCCAGTTCTCTCAACCCCTCCTCATAAGTCTTATGCTTCAGACTTCACTAGCTTCCTTGCCCTTCTCTGGTCCTGTTTCAGTTCCTCTGCTACTGGCTGTAGAGCTAATCACCAAACCCATAACCTATACTGGGGTAAAACTTGTTGTTATTGACAAAGAAAGAAGATCACAGTATCACAGAACATTAGGGATTGGAAGGGACCTCGAAAGATCATCTAGTCCAATCCCCCCACCACAGCAGGACCACCTAGATCCAGACACACAGGAACATATCCAGGAGGGCTTTAAATGTCTCCAAAGTAGGAGACTCCACAACCTCCTTGGGCAGCCTCTTCCAGTGCTCTGTCACCCAGCTCATATTGATGGGGAACCTCCTCTGTTCTAGCTCACACCCATTGACCTCTGTCCTATCACTAGATGCCACCGAGCAGAGCCTGGCTCCATCCTCCTGACACCCACCCTTCCCATACTGATCAACATTCACGGGGTCACCTCTCAGTCTCCTTGTCTCTAAACTAGAAACCCAGCCCCATCAGCCTTTCCTCATCAGGGAGACCCTTAACTGTGTGTTGCCAGCAACTCTGAGAATTTATTGCTGCCTTTCTAGACGCATCCACAGACACATGTATTTGCTCTTCTCAACAGCCAAAGCTTACATGCAGGATCCAAAGCTCCAGAGTATTTCCACGTTTCCTTGCTGTTCAAAGAGCTCCATGCACAAGCAGCAAGACTTATGCCTGCACAGGTGCTGCTCTGCTGCTCCGACTCAGAAGGGCGACTCAAGTTGCATGCAAACCCAACAAGCTCATTAACTTTAATTTACTTAGGAAAGGGTGAACGAGGCAACTTGAAAAGAAGCATAAACTGTTCTAATTTTCCACCAAGCATCGTTGCCACGCACAACCAAATGAAGACAAGCACACCAAACACACACTCCTCCTGAGGCGCAGGCACCGTTACTCTTGTTGACAAGCGGGTCCTACGTTTAAACTGTTTTGCACCATTAATTAGTCCTGACACCTCTTAATGCCTTACAAATGAAACAGGAAAATTCATGCTTAGATTTAGGGGTTTTATCCCCGCTGAATTGAAGAGTATCTCAGCTTTCATATAAACGTAGTTGCACGTTACAGCCATGAAATCAAACGTGAGAACACGAAGAGCTGTAAGTGGAGCTGTTCTCTATCAGGCTCGACGTCGCACAAGCCTGCTTCAATAATTCAGGGCTTCTCAACTCGAGCTGTACAGAAGACAGCTTCTCAGATAGAGCAGCACATGAGCAGATAAGACCACAGTCTCTCTGTGGTGCCACCTGGGGCAAAGCCACAGTGTCACTGAGCTGATTAGCTCAGGTCCCCTTCTGAATGTCAGGACACTCCAACTTTTATCCCATTTAACTTCTATGATCCTTCACTTTCCAGGCAACAAACTTCACAGTACCCAGTGGAGAGCAATGAGTCTACCACTGGCATCTCCACATGTCAACAGGGCAGTTTTCCACAGAAAGGTTGAAGAAACTGTGAAAATGAACATGCGTGGCAAATTCTGACAACGGGGAAGGTTTCCTGTGCCCTCAATTACAGACTGGAGAGAGTTAGGCAGTTCACTTAAAGAAGTGGAACCTCCTCTCCTAAAAAACATCCACATAATAAAACCCATCATAGCAAACAGAAATCCACCTCACTCAGCTGGCTGGGAAGTGGTGTCTCAGAGAGAGACATCCATCCCACTTCTTGACCTGCGTTTGCTAGGGTAACACACTCAGCATCCTCACCACTCGCCATCAGACACCAGCACTGAAGCCATCTTCTACAGCCCTAATTCCCTCCTGAAAACAAGGTAGGTGCAGCTGGGAGACCTGACTCACACACCTGTTGGATCCCACATCTGCTTTGCATTTTATAGGAAAATCATGACTGTTCCTCCACGAGTAGACACTGAGCACAGAGTTCTGGTTCCATCCTATTTGAGATAATCACCGGATGATTTGGGTACTTTGAAAGCAATGCGTGAGGAGGTGTGAATCCACCCTTCTCTGCTACTCAGCAGCCTCTAGATGTGGACAGAGTGTGAGCAGCACACAGCAGGAACTGGATGCTGAAATGGTCAGTCTCTCAGAGGATGAAGACGTCCTGACTTACCTGTCTGGCAATATACACCCAGTCAAAAGAAAAATCCTCTTGATAACAACAGTCTTGAAAATTTGCCTGGCAAGTAAACTACAATCAAAA
Source organism: Rhinopomastus cyanomelas (assembly GCA_013400115.1). Lineage (NCBI taxonomy): Eukaryota > Metazoa > Chordata > Aves > Bucerotiformes > Rhinopomastidae > Rhinopomastus > Rhinopomastus cyanomelas. The sequence goes on from VXBP01008587.1 coordinate 885,952, forward strand.
TGTTCTCTCTCCCACCTCTGTAAATCTTAAAACCTGTAGAAGCAGACCTGGAGTTATCAGAAGGATCCCTTCTCAGAATGGCCTCATAACAGCACCTCATAAACTGTAAAAAGCCTCATAAATAGAGCTCTCCTTGCAAGTGTGGGAGATAGATCTGAATCTCTTCCAGCACTGGTGCAAACTGAACTGAGGTCTTCCATGTCAGCAGTGGTTAAGAGATCAATGCTCCTAGGTAAAAGAGAGGACAGGAGTATCACCTGCTGTTTCTGTACGTTAAAATACAAGGTTTCTGGGCATCTAGAGCAAAGACTGACAAGCAAGAGTTTGAACATCTCAACTGGTTGATGCTCAAGCACCATCAACAGGAGATACACAGAACGCCTCTCCTCCTAGACCTTCTTCCAAGTCCTTCCTTCCTTTACTTCCTTTTCAGAAGACCAGACACACATAAACAAGATTTTAGGACCTAGGAAATGCAGTATATTATTAGAAATTATATATTCCATCCCTCTGATTTATTTTGTGCTCAAATGGAAGACTCAAGGGTTTCACCCTTTCAGGCACTGGAATGAATGGGGTTGGACTAGATGATCTTTCGAGGTCCCTTCCGATCCCTAATGACTCTACGAAATCCCACTTCAGGAAGAGATTGGGCTAAACACCCATTTATTTTGTGTGTGAAGAAATCAGGATAAAAGGGACGTTATAGACTCATCCTTGTGCACGACTAGGTGTCCAAGAGACCAGCTGACACCCCAGGCTGTGCTGTGAAGAGGCTGGTTATAATCTCATTAGGAGATGTTATCACAAGGAGTCACAGTTAACACAAACCCAGGTGGACCTCACAGACAGAGGAAGCCCTTTGTGCAACCACACAGCAGCCAGAACTTTGACAGACAAGGGTCTGCTCCTCGAGTGCACTAGGCATTTCATTGCTTAACTTCAAACCAAAGGACTCTACAGCTCAGGCAGCAGCTGATATTCAACTCCAAAGGAATCTAGTGCCTGCACAGGTATAATTGATCGTTTTAGTGCCTTGACATCCTGGCAAGCAGTGACAAGCTTTATCACCATCTTCTTTCCCTCTTACAAAGCTGGGTCTTCTTATGTGGAAGGAAAATAGCAGTTATCTTCGTGCTGTCTGTCACAGATAATGCCATTTTATTACATTTTAAATTAATAATCACACTGAAAGGTCATCACTTGGACTCTACAAAGCCAACTGCACAAAGCCACAGCAGCTGCTGTGTGGAAGATCACAACAGAGCTGATACATCCACAGATTAAAGGAAGCAGATTTTACTTGTCAAACTCTAATTTTGTTTTGTGTGTGAACGTATCATTCTCCAAAATGTTCTTTCTTCATTTTATAATGAATTATCTGCTAAGCACAACATCAGACAGTGGATCACCCTAGACATCAGGTGCTGCAGGTGCTGCTCAGAGTGACCAGGGCTGCTGCTGAACCAGCGACTGACTCCTGTTCTGAGGGAACAGCTTTCCAAACAGCCAGGAAAGGCAGCTAAGCAACTGATCCACTCTGACTGTCAAAGACATGTCCTAACAGGGCTGAGTGAGAGTTAAAACAGCAGGGCTGTCTGGCTGCCAGGAAAATTACTGCAAGGACCTACTGAGGGGAATCTCGGGTTGTTTATTCATACTCATCATCTCCAAAGAGGAAGAACACTGGTTTGGGCCAGAATCTGCAGATTCTGCTTCAGGCATTGATGCTGTTTCAAAATGCTTCATGTACCTAAATGTGAAAGATTAAGGAACTTTAATTTTCAGCCAACCAAACCTTTTGTAGTATTATGTATGATGAGAACCTAGGAAAAAGTAGAAGTTCAGCAAGTAAAACTTAATCCACACACAAGGCTTTTTCCAGCACTTCTCCTACAGACTAGCTTTGGCCAGGAAAAGAACCAGCCCAGCTATTCTCCAGCAGGCAGGCAGTTTCTCCTCAGGGAACAGACATCTTTGGGTCCTGCTCCAGTGCTTCTGATCTGACAGAAAGGACACATCCTCAGTGTATAAGCAGTAAGAAATACGTTGCTCGTTTTCTCTCCTCACACGTTTTTAGCAGTGACACAGGACTAATGAAGAAGGAAAAAAAGCCAAAAAATTACATAAACCAGAGAAATGTTTCACTAGATTAACCTATTCATGTCATCTGGTGATAGGACATGGGGCAATGGGTGTGAGCTGGAACATAGGAGGTTCCACATCAACATGAGAAGGAACTTCTTCCCAGTGAGGGTGACAGAGCACTGGAACAGGCTGCCCAGGGGGGTTGTGGAGTCTCCTTCACTGGAGACACTTAAAACCCTCCTGAATATGTTCCTGTGTGACTGGATCTAGGTGATCCTGCTGTGGTAGGGTGACTGGAGTAGATGATCTTTCGAGGTCCCTTCCAATCCCTAATGTTCTATGATTCTGTGAAATAAAAGTTCTCCCAAACTAGAATAGAGTGACTTAAAACTGAGAATACACTGTCTGTTTGAAACATCACACCACGGTATTTCTGATACGCTACTGATGAATTAATCTCAACAAAACCTGTTCCTTAGCAGTTAAGTAGCTTGTGGAATTTGAGAGGCACTTAGTTATCAAACATCATTCTGCTTATGGTACTCCTGGGTCAACAACATGCCTCTTGAAATCTTGCTGTGGCTTTAGAGAGCTGCTTTTAGTCGATTGTGAGTTAACCACTAAATAAACTTGATGAAAGACTACAGACGAAGCAAATAAACCAGCATACATTACAGAGAGTAAAATCCAGATGATTTACTGGTGGTGTGAGGAGCACATCAAGCTGCTTTTACTATGACAATAAAACAAAAAAATACGCTCAACTTAAGCAGCTTTCACAAATATTTGAAGCCAGTGTGCTTTATGTACAGCAAAGAAAGTGCTGACACCTGCCATCCTAATGGTGTCCCACAGACAGGCTTCAGATAGAGATAACATAGAATCATTAGGGATTGGAAGGGATCATCTAGTCCAATCCCCCTGACACACCAGGTTCAGATAGACAAAGCCACGCAGGAACACATCCAGATGGGTCTTGGGGCTATTCAGCCTAGAGAAGATGAGGCTCTGGGGAGACCTTATAGCAGCTTTCCAGCACCTGAAAGGGACTTACAGGAAAACTGGGGAAGGGCTTTTTACAAAACACTATACAGATAGGACAAGGGGAAATGGCTTTAAGCTAGAAGAGGGTAGATTCAGATTAGATATTAGGAATAAATTCTTCACAGTGAGGGTGGTGAGGCTCTGGAACAGGTTGCCCAAGGGGGTTGTGGATGCTCCCTCCCTTAAACTGTTGTTGGACAGGGCACTGAGCAACCTAGTTTAGTGGAAGGTGTCCTCCTCCATGGCAGGAGGACTGGAATTAGATTATCTTCAATGTCCCCCCCAAACCAGACCGTTCTATGACTCTGTGAACATTGATTTTTCTACTATTCCATGGAAGGTGGCAACTCCTGCCTTAGTTACATCACACAAAAGGATCAGCAGGATTTTAGGTTGTGAGCTGTACACTCTGCCCCTTCCAATTTCTAACTGTAGGTCCCAAGCTGCAAAATGGGCAAGTAATGAAAAAGGAAACAAAGTGCCTCAAGAAAACAAATGATCTCGCCCAGTAATTTTCATTTCTTCTATCTGTTAACTTCCCCTTTGTTTTCCACAGATTAACCTTTGGGCAAAGGTAGGCATGGTTGGAATGAATCATAGAGTCATAGAACCATACAGTCACAGAGTCATAAGAGTCACAGAATCATAGTGTCACAGAATCATAGAGTCACAGAATCATAGAGTCACAGAATCATAGAGTCACAGAATCATAGAGTCACAGAATCATAGAGTCACAGAATCATTAGGGGTTGGAATGGACCTCAAAGACCATCTAGTCCAATCCCCCTGCCACAGCAGGAATGAAGTTGATGTCAAAACAGAGAGAGCACGGCAGGAAGCAGAAAGAGCATGATGTTACTCATCCAGACTAAAAGAGATCAGGCTCTATGATGCTCCAGGAAGAGAGCATCATATTCCCTTCTTCTTTAAACCCAGCACAATTCACAGGCTTTAGAAGGCACTAGACTTAATACTGACTTTTCACGTCAGCCTGGTTTCCCAGGAAGGGTATTAATAGCTTTAGGGTAACCAACAGAATCACAGGTATTAAGAATATTTATTACCAGAAACCAGTCAAGTGGTTTAATTTATTCTCAACAGAGAACTCTGAGCGTACGAATACAATGAGAGTATCTATATAATGAAGGAGACTTTGATAAAATGGAGCTGTACTCATTGTTTGCATTCATGTCAGAGATGGTTTTGAACAGGAGAATTAACAATGCAGAGGAGATTAGAGGGAACGAGCAGGGCGTGTGCGAGTTGCTGCTGCTTCTCTTTCCTAGCGCATCGCGCAACCGCTGAAAATTAGGTACCTAATCTGAGCTTCTATTACCAAAACCACAATATAAGCTGACAAACAAGTTGTGAAGCACATGCTGTTAATATACATAAAGAACAAATGGAAAGAAAATAAAGACAGCACTTGGGTTGTTACTAAACGTCAGGGTTGACCCAGGTCAGTCTGCAGCTGAGTTACTCAGTTCACCTCATGGAACAGCAATTCTTGAGGAAATAAAGATGAAACTCTCATTTTATTTCCAATTAATAGCAATTAAATGTGACTGATCTCCAAGAACTATGAGCTATATGTAGCCCTTTGCTTGCTTAACAGACCAGTTTTACTACCAATGCAAGAACAGGCAGCAATGTGAGGACTGCAGATCTGGCCTCACATGTCCCTAAAGCCTCAGGCAGCTACAAGACCACCACTGTGCTCAAGCAATGACTAACTTCATCAATGGTTAACTCTCTCCACCCTCCATCTGCTTACACCACGGTCACAGAGGTGGTAAATGCTTAACTGGGAGGAAACTTATGACTGAGTGCTTGGCAGCTACAACCAGCAGCACATTTATTTTGGGGAGATGAGTCACCACTGCTAGCCCAGCCACATGGTGCTGGTACCGTCACTGCACAGAAAAACTCTGTTGTGGATGGAGCTGGCGGCCAGGCAGTGAACACAGCTCTTGGTAGAACCACATCAAGAGACTGTTCTGGACAAACCACAAGATCTGATGATCAAAGGTGGCTGGGTGCAGTACTGCTAGTGTCACCAGCCACATGCTGAGCTCTGGGAATGCAGGACTACTTGTCTGAAGAGGTCCAGAAGCTTTATAGTCAATAAGGACCATCTTTTCTTTCATACACTGTGCAAATAAGATTGAGGATGCAGAGAAGACCTGCAAGGCAGTAATGACAGCACCCTGGGCAGAAGATGGGTCCGCTCCCTTGTAGCACGTTTGCATTAACATGATGTCACACTCAATGATCCTACTTCAGGCTGTCAACGTCCTGAATGTCAACTCATAAAAATTGAAAAAAACCCCAACCAAACCCCAAATGACTGCACAACGTTTTGATACCCTCAGCTGAAAGCGTCAGCTTCTTGACGTCTCCAAAACACTGCTCCCCACGAAGCCCTGGGTATCCCTACCACACACAGGCTGCCTGGGACCAGGGCCAGGAGATCTACTCGTCATCATGGGCTAAAAATTTCGCTCCAACTAACTTCAAAGCCCAGACAGGTGACAGTGAGGTGAAGCAGCTTTATTTGGCACCACAGTCCAAGTGCTCTTTAGCAGTCTCGTAGGTTGTCAAGATGTATTTACCCTCCTCCCCTTGCCTCTGATTCAGAATTTGGGACTAGTTCAAGGTCTGATCCAGCTTTTGGTACTTCCTCCACGATCTCAGGAGCACAGACTCCCACCACAGCAGCACTCACAGCCCACAGTACAATCACATATAGGTCAGCAACCACATCCTCTGGCACATCAGCTCTACAGCAAATGACATCCCAATGAAATGATAACAGATCCACTGACATTTTGTCTCAACATTTAGAGACGTGACAAACTCAACATCACACACGCTTCAGGGTAGTGAACGGGTCATCCCAATGCTTTTGCTTTAGGGTTAACTTTGTCAGAACCCAGGATCAGCAGATTTCCTCTTGCCACCCCTAAACAGTTACCTCATCCTTCAAGGACCTGCCTTAGCACTGCCTACAGCACCAGCTTTCTGCCTTTAAATCTACATCAAGAAACACCAAAGGTTTTAGATAAGCTCAAGCCTGAGAATCCACTCGTCCATTAACATTTACCTCAATTCCACTAATTTAGGGATCCACCAAGAACAGAGGAATAATAATTATGTATACACAGAATGCATAAAACATAACCAAATATAATGAAGTATATAATTCTCTATCTATATAGTTAGATAGATGCCTCGTGGTAGACATTCACACTACACAATGATTTGTTTTCTATAAAGAGAAAGACATGACTATAAAGGCACACACTACAACAACATATGTTTTGTGAGACCAGGGCTACTCTTTGCATCACTGACCTCCTACTCACTGGCCTGCAGAAGAGCAGAAAAATCAGCAAAAGGCACTGACTTCACCTGAGATTCTCTTTCTCTTCATTTTTCCCCATTTCTCAACTCTTGAAACAAAGAAGTGAACAACAGTTCTTTTTGAGATAGTTAGCTTTTATTACAATTCCACTCAATCACACAGTGAACATTTTACTCTGAGAATTTCCAATTAATTTCTGCTTATGAGAGCTGGTTTTACAGCAGCACAACCCTAATATTGTCCCATCAAAGACCAAAGGAGAAGAGAGTGAATTCTAATGAAATCAGCTCTAATTCCATTAGATCTCAAGCTGTGCTTATGTGCTTACCTGCTCCTTGGGAGCAAATCACTAAAACACCTCTTTGAGGTTGGGCTTCTTATTTTTTATATCTATTTATACACATTCAGTGTCTATATCTATATAAATTCCATAGCCCCATGACATTGAGCAATGAATACTTCTGTAGTGTATATCCAATATCCTGAAGTGACTACTGCCCAGAAAAAAGATCCCAAATACTCCCTGCACACCCACTTGTTGCCTCCAGCTTGCAGCCCTTCAGTGTGTAAAACTGACCTAACACCGCAGGGCTACTTCTGCTCATTTCCACCTCTCCAGCACAAATCACAGAACATTAGGGTTTGGAAGGGACCTCAAAAGATCATCTAGTCCAATCCCCCTGACACAGCAGGATCACCTAGACTCACCTAAATGATACTGAAGGTTTTTTCCAATCTTGATGATTCTATGACTCTATCATTAGTTCAAGACAGTTACAACTAAAGATTGAATTCAGTGAATTATTAAGTGCCTGTGACTCAGCAGGGGTGTCCACAAATTTAGTGTTCAGGAGATTTCAGTGGCAAACACAGAGAGACAGAGCACTTCTGGAAGTGTACACATTGGGGTAACTTCAGTAGGACAAGCAGACCAAGATCACAGAATCACAGAACATTAGGGATTGGAAGGGAGCTCGAAAGATGAAGGATTTCAGACAAGATTATCCCTCTACTATGGAATATTCTATTTCAAGATTTCCACAGAACCCTTTTGAAATGCTCTCAGGCTGTTTGTTTGAAGCACCTGAGCCCACATCCATGAAACTCCTTCAAATCCTTTGGCACCATATCAGAGTGAGGGATCCCGACGTCTTGCATCCTGAGCTACACAGCCTCTGAGAAAAGAGCTATGCCTGGAAAAACAGTCCCTTTTCCCCCTGTTTTGAATTAATTAGCTGCATCTGTGACTATACACACATCTTTAAGAGATTGATAGCATTAAAGACCTGATCTACATATCTAGTTGGGTACCTAAGCCCCTCCTTTGTTCCAGTGGAAATTGGGAACAGAAGTGCTGTGGTAGGTCTGGAGCGCAGTCTGCCCACTACAAAGCAGAGATTTACCTTCAAGCTCTGTCCATCTGGCCTCCTGCTACCTCCCTCTCCTCCTCCACCATGTACATCACCACCACCAGTGTCAAACCAAAGGTGGCCACTTCTCCAACAACCTGCCAAGCAACCGCATAGCTGGTTAATGAAATGCATCCCCCTTGAAGCAGACACAGCGGCACTTTATCTGCCGCTTCCCATTAGCTGCTCCGAAAATTCAGGGCCATTTGCAAGACCGCAGTCTGTCCCAATCCATTACCACACGACACTCGGTCAGCAAGCAGATTGTAAATTAACATTCCCATCTTCTGCTCCAGTCTTTTGGTCGTAGTAATTACAATAAAATCTCTTTAATCAGCAGACTCATCAAATAACCAAGACGGATGTCTTTTATGTGAGAAGGACCTTGCGAAACACATGATGTCACCAGCTGCACGGGGAGAGCATCGGGCTCTGCTAAGGTACCGGCGCGGCAAGCTTTCTCACACGGGAGCCACGACCAGCTCTTTGAGCTCCTCACTGATGCAGCACCTGCTGCTGCTGCTGCCATTAAACAAATAACAGACATCACCAGGTTTTGTCTCTGATTCTCGGGGTGTTTCTGGTTATTTAATACAGCAGTCCCACAAAATGCCTGCAGATCACCTAAGCAGAGACAGACGTGCTCCTGCAACATCATTTCCACCGCGTTCATGGCAGCCTTTTCAACGGGGCTTATAATTAAGAATGCTTTTGATGGCAAAATTGGGCCTCTGCTGTTAATCAAAGGACCAAAGACACCCCTCAGCATGCATAATTTTGCACCTCTTTGTTTCAGGGAAGTCTTGACAGGAAAATAATGGTTCCTTCCACCTCTTTCTTTTCTGTCAGTTAACCAGTGAAGGTTATTCTACTCCAGTCTCCCAAGTGCTGCAGCATAAATTACTGCAGGAGGGGGAAAAGAGAGTCGCAGGCACATACTTCCCCAGGAAGCCTTTGGCATGTGTTTTGCACCGGGGTTCAGCGAAGTGACTTGGGCAAAATGGCCTTTGCCAGAACCTACAGGGATGGGCCCAGAGTGAATTCAGGGCTTGTCTGAAGTGCAGGAAGACTGCAGCCAGCTGAAAACAGTCTGTCCCTCAAACCCAACCCATGTTTTATTCTGCAGGTTTCCCAAAATATGATCTCATCTCAGACCCAGCTAACCTCAGAAGCACAGCACTGCCAAGCCTCTTCAAAGGCTTTAAAGACCTGAAAACAAAACACAACATATTTTTGCAGAGCTTATGTGCTGAGATGAGGTCCACCTTAGACAAACCTTCCAAGGTTAGCAACTGCTTGCATTTCCAGGGCCGTGTCTTAGCTCCCAGCTCTGCAGAGCTAATCGGTCCTCAAGGCACAAGCATTTCTGGTAGCAGGGAAATAAACCAGAATTAAAGATACAACCCAAAAATGTAAGGAAAAAGAAGGTATGCAAACAAAACAAGTCTAAGAATCATTGCTCAGTGCAATCTTCGAGACAGGTCAAATGGTTCCTTGATCCAGAGCATCAGTGTTTTGAATCCGTCACTGATTCATCCCCCAGAGAAACTAAAGTAATCTTCAGACAGATATAGAAATCATTGCAGCTGAAGAGGTACAGAGCTCTCAGAAATAAAACATCTTGGTTTGAAAAAGCTTCTTATACTTGCAGTTTCCATCACTGCTTCTTTTTACAGTGTTCAAACCATTCCTAAAAATTATCAAACTAACAAGGATAGAGGTCTTTGGGCAATCTCGCCCCTGAGTTAACCACTCCTGTGCTGCTTCCTTGATGTCACTGGTCAAAAAGGCTTGTAAGAGACACAGAGGTCCCATCACCTTGGCTGTATCCCTCTTTGTGCCACATCCACACACCTCCTCCATGCAGGACATCCTTAATTCACTGATTTTTACAGTCTTATTAGGAAGGATCAACACACAGAAAACTCCAGTACAGATTTTACCATCAGTTTGCTCCTTTGAGTATTCCAGACTCCTTCAAAGAGAATGTGCCAGTAATTAATGCAGGTTCATAGATTTCTTCCTAAGAAGTCAGCCCATGTACATGTAGATCTCCAACAGGATACGTCCCTCAGCAAAAGCCTGAGGAGCACCAGGACCCCTGCTAGCTCAATACTCAAGCGCATCAGTCACTTCAATGGAATCATCTAAAGGTTCTTCTGATAGAAGGATACTCTTTAGTTTCTATTGTTCACACAGAATTTGTTCTGATCTGTGTCTCCTTTCCTGACACAACCTACTTTTACTGGTTACTTCTGTGCTACCCAACTTGGTAGTAAAAGCCAAGTTGAAAAGTTTCAGAACAAACCAAACTACTTCATTCGTTGGGAGGAAACACATTGTAGTTTCTACAGAGCCCATCATCACCACGTTCCACCAAGGAGAATCAATCATAGAATCATTAGGGATTGGAATCATAGAATCATCAGGGATTGGAAGGGACCTTGAAAGACCATCTAGTCCAATCCCCCTGCCAGAGCAAGCGGAAGCAGTAGACATTACATTCATTTCCTTCCAGTTTGCTGTTAGAAGGACAGGAGCTGGACTCATAGGAGATGCCACAGGTAGGTGTCTGGACACAGAATGATCAAAGAGATCCTGAGGTAAGTAACAGATGGCAGCATTACCAGTTACAGCTGCAGCTAAATCCTGTTCTATCAGACACTGTCACACAGCTCTTCCAGTAGACTTGAGGGCACAGTATTACAAGATGTCCTAGAGAGCTTCATCTGGTCTTATTTTTAGTTTTAGATCAGATAACATCATAAAGATGATGTCCTTACAGGCCATGCCCACACACTAAACATTATCTCCTGCCACCCACAAGAGATCATGAGACGCAGCCTTTCCACGTTCTACTTTGCATTCGGTACTCAAGCAAACCATAATAAAAGCATCTTCTGCTCAGCTGCCCAATCCCTGCCCCTGAGACTACTTGCTCTTCCAAAATTACTGATTTATGCTGCTGTGCAGCATCTTCCAAAACTTACTTTGACTTTCTTCCCAGAAATGCTGGTCTAGAACACACAACCACTAGAACAGCAGGACAGAGATTAAATTTGATACCAGGACGTCTCCACCAAGAAGACGCTAATTTTCCTTAATTAGGAGCTTTTTTAAATCACTACCAACACACCATGGGCAGCAGGGTTTTATTCTGATCCCAGCTAGGAAAAACAGCTATTAGTCTGAAATGGAAAAACAAGAATTGAGGACACTCTTAATGGACTTTTTTTTTCATGCATAATCAAGGGTTCTATCCACAGATACAGTCGGGGGCTGAAGATTATCAACGCTTCCATGTTTTAGTCAGAATAGTCAGTCACTATAAAAGACTCAACAGCAAAATCTTCAGCTACGCTCTGAGTCCTGGCACGTTGATCCAACCAGGTCTATGCACTAAGAACCCAAAAGCTTGTCCATGGGCTATGCGTGTTTAGCCTCTCACTACTTCTCTACATCAGAGGTGCTGTCTAGAAAATGGGAAGAGAGGGGTCCTGTAACAGCATCCTCAAGAACACAGAAAAGTTGTTAAAGCTACAAGCAAGAGAGTAAACAAAGAAAAACCCCAGAAAACTTCCATATGCAGTAGCAAGCAGAGTTTCTTTCAAAACTTTCTTCAGATTTTGCTTTCTTCAGATTCCTTCTGCTTAGGCTCCTTTTTTTTCCTCCCCTGACATAACGGTGTCATCTAATGATGGGACATGGGGCAATGAGTGTGAAAATTACATTCATTTGCTGCAAGTTTGCTGTTAGAAGGACAGGAGCTGGACTCATAGGAGATACCACAGACAGATGTCTGGAGACAGAGTGATCAGAGAAAGAAAACACAGGAGGTTCCACACAAATATGAGAAGGAACTTCTTCATGGTGAGGGTGACAGAGCACTGGAACAGGCTGCCCAGGGAGGTTCTGGAGTCTCCTTCACTGGAGACATTTAAATCCTGTGCAACTTGGTCTAGGTGATCCTGCTGTGGTAGGGGGATTGGACTAGATGATCTTTCCAGGTCCCCTTCAATCCCTAATGATTCTATGATCTAGATGATCTTCTGAGGTCCCCTTCAATCTCTAAAGATTCTATGATCTAAATGATCTTTCCAGGTCCCTTCCAATCCCTAATGATTCTGTAATCTAGATGATCTTTCGAGGTCCCTTCCAATCCCTAGTGTTCCGTGATACCAAACTTTCATACAGGGTTTTTCCAAGTACCAAAACACTGTTCTGGCATTTTTCTAACATCTTTCATCGGGCAAGGTTTTAATTTCCTCATAGCACAGCCACAGTCCCACAAACAGGCACGTCTGAGTTCTGACACTTGGAACCCATTTCTTGTAGTGATGGCATTGCTGCAAAAACCAGACTGTGAACTCCGACTCACAGGGTCCAGCAAAGCCTGCTGATGGGTTACTTCCCTCTAGCCCTGTAAAATCTGTATCCAGAGCACTGGTCACTGTTCAGTCACTTTCAACTCTGCAGACTAAGCCTGCATTTTCCTCTCAAAGTCCTTTTCACTACTGCTTTTCCAGCAGCAATCAACACAGTTCTCTGAGGTAACGGCTGTCTTGCAGCATAAACCCTCTCAGAAACCTCTTACAATGGCCACTACAGGAAAACACCGTAAAAACAGGCTCATCTCCAGCAGACTCTGAGCCTCTGCAAGCTTTCTAAAGCGAGTGCATCGAGCTCATTTTCTTTGCAATGCATGAGCAGTTACCTCAGCTGACCCGGGGAGGAGGAAGATGCCAGGCAGCATCTCTCTGAACTGTGCAAGCACAGCCAGCACAGTGACAGGGCAAAGCCACAAGGGCAGGAGAAAAGGAGACTGAGGGGTGACCTCATTAATGTCTAGAAATACGTGAAGGGTGGGTGTCAGGAGGATGGAGCCAGGCTCTTCTCAATGTCATCTAGTGATAGGGCAAGGGGCAATGGGTGTGAGCTGGAACAGAGGAGGTTCCACATCAATATGAGAAGGAACTTCTTCCCAGTGAGGGTGACAGAGCACTGGAACAGGCTGCCCAGGGAGGTTATGGAGTCTCCTTCTCTGGAGACATTTACAACCCACTTGGATGTGTTCCTGTGTGACTTGGTCTAGGTGATCCTGCTGTGGCAGGGGGATTGGACTAGATGATCTTTTAGGTCCCTTCCAATCCCTAATGTTCTGTGATGATTCTACGACCTGCTCAACTGCAAGCAGCTTCTGTCTTTTTGTTTCTACAAGATGCTGCAGAAGGAATCAATATCACTTCTTAACTTTTGTAAAGTCTCAGACACTGTTTGGGACCTGGCAAAGTTCTGCAAAGACAGGCTAGCAATAAATCAAAGGTTGGTTTGCTCTTGTCCTGAAGTCTGGAGAGACATCCCTCTGTTGGTACCAGATTCCCTGTTACTAGGACGGTCTATTCTTGTTCCTGGCTCAGCTGTCACCACGCAGCAACGTGCAAACTGCCTCAGTACCAACATTAGCAGAGTGAGCACTGCCCTGCATTATTCATGCAAGATACTATCAAAAAATTGTTTCACAAATCTATTTGCCACATTTCTTACTTACTTAGCTACTGAAATCACCACATTCTGCATGCAGACGTGGACCGTGCTACGAACATCAACGAACATCCTCTGGCTGAGCTGCAATTGAAGATGTCAGTTCCAGGCAAACAAGTGAGCAAAATGCAGGAGGGTGTAATTTACTAACACTTTGAAGTGGACTGCTGCTAATTTTTTTCCCTCTAGTAATAACAAAGCTGGCCCCCAATCAGACGTGCGCACACGACAGGGAGTTACGAGATCACCCTGGTTCTGCCAGCTGATTTGGGTGTTGCCTTCAGTCCTTAACTGAAACGCAGGCAAAACATTAAAGAAACATATTCTATGGTGGTGATGACAGACTACATCCTAAGAAACATTTAAAGCATCCCCTGTCCCCTACAACCAAGAAAAAAACCCTTTGTAGAAGACTACGGCGACACAGAAATGTAAGGCTGGACATATTAATGAAGTAGAAGCTAATTAATGCTGTTGTCCTAAAGGCAGAACCAGATAGATTCATAAAGGTTTGCTCAGTTTACTGTTAAAACTTTGAGAACTAGGGTTTTACAGCCTCAGGGAAGTCACTAGCAACAGGACAAGAGGAGACAGCCTCAAGTTGTGCCAGGGGAGGTTTAGACTGGACATTAGGAAAAATTACTTCACTGAAAGAGCAGCCAGGTATTGGAACAGGCTGCCCAGGGAGGTGGTGGAGTCACCACACACCTGGAGGTGTTCAAAAGCCACGTACAAGTGGCACTAGGAAACATGGTTTAGTGTGCGTGATGGCACTGGGTTGACGGTTGGAATGGGTTGGCCAGGAGGTGGTGGAAGCCCCATCCCTGGAGGTGTTTAAGGCTGGGCTGGATGAGGCTCTGACCAGCCCGATCTAGAGTGGGGTGTCCCTGCCCATGGCAGGGGGGTTGGAACTGGATGATCCTGTGGTCCCTTCCAACCCTGACTGATTCTGTGATTCTATGATTCTTCCCACTGAGGGTGATGGGGCACTGGAGGGGGCTGCCCAGGGGGTTTGTGGAGTCTCCTTCTCTGGAGACATTTAAAACCCACCTGGACTTGGTCTAGGTAATCCTGCCGTGGCGCAGGGGCTGGACTGGATGATCTTTTGAGGTTGCTTCTAATCCCTAATTTTCTGTGAGTCTGTGGATCTGAAGCTGCATCAATTAGTTTGAGTAGACCAGAACAATCCCCACCCTAAGCTTACAAACTTGAAAGCACCCAACTCATTAAAGCCTTCCTTAACCTGTTCTTTTCTTTCTTGTGTTCCTACCACCTCGCCGTTACTTTCAACAACTGATCTCAGTTAAACCCCTTCATAAAGAAACAAGAAGATTGATCCATATTCCAACGTTTTCTGTCATCTCCTAATTTCTCACCTTCTCCTTTAGATAACAGTCTTCTAGTTTCCTTTCTGTCTCTATCTACAGAGGCTTCTGCTAGTTACAAAACCTCCTTTATCGCGCAGTGACTCCCTCACTATCTGGAGTTCTGCAATTTTTAATTTGGCCAGAGTGCATTTGTTGTTCTTTTATCTATATCAGTCACCATGCTGAAAGAGTCTGAAAACATTTCTCCCCATCCTCCTGCATGCTTGTGCAGATACTTTAGTCTCACTAGCCAACGGTCTCACATTAAGTCTCAGTTTACCTGCAGAGAAAAATGGCTAAATTATCTCATTTTCTAATACTCTTTTGTAACTCTATTTCAGAGCTGTGCTAAACACATCAGTCAGAGAGCAGCAGCCAAGCAGTCCACCCACATTCACAACCTTTCTTTACCTAATGATAATTACAGATTGTACTACAGACAGCCTTTAATAAACAGCATCAAGTTAGAAGGAAGACATCTGTAGGGACCTTTCGGTTGCCATGGAAATGTCTTCAGGCCAAGCTGCCTTTAGCTCCACACACTGCATCCACATTAACCTATTATTACTCTTTTCTTCAGGTATTAGCACAAATCATGGACTAACTCACCTCAGCTGGATTTATCATAAATGATACTATGCCTGACTTTGAGGGAGTCCAAAGAGCAAGGACTCTCAGATGCCACAGAGAAGGGTAAACTCCTGGACTTCAAAACAAAATCATAAAATCACTGTGGATTGGAAGGGACCTCAAAAGATCATCTAGTCCAATCCGCCTGCAACAGCAGGATCACCTAAACCAAGTCACACAGGAACTCATCCAGGCAGGTCTTGAACATCTCCAGTGAGGGAGACTCCACAACCCCCCTGGGCAGCCTGTTCCAGTGCTCCACCACCCTCACTGTGAAGAAGTTCCTTCTCAGGTTGATGTGGAACCTCCTATGTTCAAGCTTACAACCACTGCCCCTCGTCCACGACACTGAGAACAGCCCAGTTCCATCCTCCCCACACCCACCCCTCACATATTTATAGACATTAATGAGGTCACCCCTCAGTCTCCTCTCCTCCAAGCTAAAGAGACCCAGCTCCCTCAGCCTCTCCTCGTAAGGGAGGTGCTCTACCTCCTTCATCATCTTTGTTGCCCTATGCTGGACTCTCTCCAGTAGCTCCACATCCCTCTTGAACTGAGGAGCCCAGAACTGGACACAATACTCCAGGTGTGGTCTCACCAGGGCAGAGTAGAGGGGGAGAAGAACCTCTCTCGATCTGCTAACCACCCCTCAAAAAAACCCAAAATGAATCCTCACCTGATGCTGCAGGACTTTATTTCAC
This sequence comes from Rhinopomastus cyanomelas, assembly GCA_013400115.1. Classification (NCBI taxonomy): domain Eukaryota; kingdom Metazoa; phylum Chordata; class Aves; order Bucerotiformes; family Rhinopomastidae; genus Rhinopomastus; species Rhinopomastus cyanomelas. The sequence continues at coordinate 902,096 of VXBP01008587.1, forward strand.
AAGGACTTGAATATTTTCACTTTCCATCAGTAACTGGGGTGAGGGCTCCCTGCAAGGAACCAAAACCCATAACCACCTCTGCATTGTCTGAAAGTTAGGGAGCAAGTCATGAGACATTTACAACCCACCTGGATGTGTTCCTGTGCGACTTTTTTTAACTTTTCAAAGCAGACAGAAAATTTAAAATATGGTTCCTATCCAACAAAATCCTAAGTCAGTGAAAATGTGGAAGCAGGTAGCAGCCAAAGCACAACACGCATGAAGAGCGTGTAACTTCCCAGGCAAGAGGGCTTCACACTCGGCAGCGCAGTGCCAAGAACGAACCCGCCAACTGACACACAGCAGTTGCCTAAGTGAGAAGACCAAGGCTAATTAAATCAGGAGCCAGCCAAAAAAGGTCATGCTCTTTAATATGCAGTATTCTCGGGCCTCTAAAGAACACTTAACATATGGCACCTCCATCTCACTTCTTCTAGTCATTAAATCAAGATACCAGGCTACGAAGACTTGCAGAAGAAACTTGCTCTGCGGAGCACAGGCGATGCAAGTGGGAAACCAGCTGCTGCTGTGCGTGCACAGTGATGACCCAGCCCGTCGGTGTAGATGCTCTGGTGTGCCAGACCCTGACAAAAACAGGTTAATGCCTCAAACACTGTGAGGGATCAACAGGGCAGCAGAGAGAAACTTTGCTGCTTCACAGGCTGAGCTGTCCTGCAGCTGGCTGAGATAACGAGATATGAGTGGACAAAAAGATGGATGGCCTTGTTGCAACATGAGTTTTGTCTGAGTCACATCGTGCCAAAAATAAGACACCAAGTCTCCCACGACCTCTGACTTGAGGGGTGAAGGAGGACAGTGCCGCCCTTTCCTGCCTTGTGCAGGCACACACGTAATTGCTCACCTAACAGCCACCGCCCTTGGCATGGGGCGAGGGTTGAAGAAACACCCCTCTCACCAGGGAGTGAAAAGGGGATTCAAACAGGGCCAGCAGCACATTCACCACCCCATGACCACAGAGGAAAGACACTGAGGAGCTGACTGTGCTGAGGGGAAGGAGAAGACCAAAAGCATGAAGCAAACACCTCGAGAATCTGTGAAGCAGAGAATCCATGGAGTTGGGAGAAATGCACAGAGCGAGACATCACGGAGCCTGGAGTGGTGATCCAAAACTTCATCTACTTCCTTTCTGCTCCTTTTCTCCTCGAGCACAGTGTATATTGACTTTAGTAAACCCACCTTTTGTGTGGACCTGTGATGCAAAACTCCCTAACCAACCCAAGCAAATCCACAAACCTGAGTCACTCCCTTTTCTTTCCCCAATCTATTGGATGTGACATGGTGGTCATGGGTTCTCTTGAGAAACAAGACATTCCCTTCAAGAAGATGCCAGGTTGTGGAGTTAGATGTATAAAAGATTCCTTTAAAAGTTGCCTGGGCAAAGTGGTAAAGACCTACTACCTTTGAAGAATGAACTTCACTTACATTGAGGACTCTGATTAAATCGCTTTCCTGGTTTGGGCAGAGCCTTGGGGGAAGGATGGGGTTAGGTAACAGTTTTGGTTTAAGCCAACCACAATTTAAAGCATGAAAACTCACTGTAAATCTGTACCTCCAATAGATAATGAACAACAACACTAATTTCTCAAGAGACCTTGAAGCTGCTAAGAACACTTGTCTGAGAACATCAGCTCAGCAGTGTTTGGCTGCTGCTATCACACACAAGAAACAGGCAGGGAGGGAGCAAACTAGAAATGCCACCACACGGCTGAGAAAATCAGGTGGGAGATGGAATTTACCCACTGGAGTTTTAGATTTGCATTTGTCACCTTAATCTGCACTGGTCATCCCTGCACCCCTTCCACCCAGTAAAGAAAAACCTGGGGGCCAGAGGATAATTTGTCTTGACTGTCCTAGAGACAAAGGATGATCAGCTCAGACACATCTTAACACAGAACTTTCCAATGCAGGATCCCCTATCTGGTAATGAAAAAGTATGTTAGCACTGAAAAAAACCCCACAAAAAAGGCTACACAGGTGATCTCCAGAAAGAACACTTTAGGATACACCCAGAGTATGGGACCTGCCTTGTCTTTGAAAAGCGACGACTGAAGCAGCAGGATAAACACCAAACCCTGAAAACAAGTAGCCCTTCACGTAGGACTACACTTCCTACCACATTGGCACAGACAGTCTGCACACTAGAAACGTAAAGAGTTAAAAAGAAGCTTAAACTGGGAGTCACAGAATTATTGAGGCTGGAAAAGACCTCAGAGATCATCAAGCCCAACCTAGGACCTAACACCTCCACACTGGCTAGACCATGGCACTAAGTGCCACATCCAGTCTGTCCTTAAACACCTCCAGGGATGGTGACTCCACCTGTGCCTGGGGCAGTCTGTTCCAGTGTCTGTGAGGAAGGGCTTCCTAATATCCAGTTCATTAGTCACTATTTAACACAATTTAAAGCATTTAGGTATAGCAGTGGGCTTAAAATCACCTAATAACTGCTGATGGATCAAAGTTATGTTCAAGGAAGGATCCCATAAAGTAGCCCTTTTTCACCTTCTGCATTTTCCTCACCTGCTGAAGACTCTGCCTTGACTTGCCATGGTGGCAAGCTACCGCCTCACATCACACGACCAGACTTAAGCCACAAACTGCTTTAATCACAGAATCATTAGGGACTGGAAGGGACCTCGAAAGATCTAGTCCAATCCCCCTGCCGCAGCAGGATCACGTTCCACCACACATCCACATCATGAAGACTTTAGGTTGCCAAGTGTCAGCTCCACTCCTCTGTGCCTACTACCACTTCAAATGTCAGACTTGGGGTCAGACACCATTTGTGATGGTTGTGAAGAGTCTGCACTGTCACCCCTGATAACAAAGCCATGGAAAACATGGTTTGATAAACATGGTTTGAGGTGAAAGAACTATGAGGTTTCCTCAGTAGAGGTTTGGACTTGTTCACAGTTACCCTGAGTCTCTGGCAGAGTGACGGCAGGGTTCGCATCACTTAGTCCCCACAGGCTGAAGGTGAGACTTCTCCAGTAGCTGAGGGTTCTGCAGTTATCACACAGCAACAGTAATTTTGGAGACCAAGGTACTCTATGAGCCTTATCACCTACCCCAGTGCCTCCCAATGAGGCTACCCACTACCTTGCTGTGGAAGTTACCCAAGCCTCCAACTACTCTAACAGACCTAGAAAACATTGTTCTGGGGTTGAAGTATCAAAAGAGCTGCACTTGGACTTGGGAAACGTGGGGAAATACAGTGTTGATGGTTAGATATTCTGTGGGTTTATTTTTAGACTGAGGGGACCAGTATAACGAGTCAAAGACGAAACCACACACGGCAGATGTAATTGCTCCTACAAAGGACACCAGGTTCATTTGAACATCACCCAGCACAGCATCCATCTACGCTCCCCCTGCACACAAAAACACCAACGAAACAAATACCTGTGTTTTGCAGAAGGCACAGAAGGCACAGGCTTCTTGCTCTTATCAGGGTGCAGTGGAAGCAATTGCTTTCCATCCATGAATTCTTTACTGACTTAGAGGCTGGTGAGCACAGATAAACTCACCTCCATATATTCTTCCCTGACAACTGGACTCAGATAAGGTTCTCCAGCTAAGATCTGACCAGATTAAGATGTTCATGACAAGAGTGCTTTCCTGGGTCTAGCAAAGCCTAACCTCCTTTTTCCTTCCCTCACCCCAACCCCCAAGCTAATAAGAATGATGAGAAGTTCTTTTACCTCCTCAAGGTCAGGCTTGAAGTGGTGAATAACACTGATCTACACTATTTACTTGGGTGGAGACACACTCTGGTTTCCAAATCACACTGAGCCCTCAACTGAACCTGGGCCATCATGAATACATTTATCTGTTTCTCACATTACATGGGGAGTGGGGGGGTGGTGTGTGTGTTTAAAGCTTCATGGAATCATAGAATCATTAGGGATTGGAAGGGACCTGGAAAGATCATCTAGTCCAATCCCCCTGACACAGCAGGATCACCTAGACCATGCACACGAACACATCCAGGTGGGTCTTAAACATCTCCAGAGTAGGAGACTCCACAACCTCCCTGGGCAGCCTGTTCCAGTGCTCTGTCACCCTCACTGGGAAGAAGTTCCTTTTCATATTGATGTGGAACCTCCTCTGTTCCAGCTCACACCCATTGCCCCTCGTCCTATCACTAGATGACACTGAGAAGAGCCTGGCTCCAAGCGTCTATGGAAATACATCAACAGGTAAAGAAAATACTGAGAACAGGAAGTGCAAACTGGGAACAGCCCTATGCACACTGAAGTTAACACTGCCCACCCAGTATTACCCATACCCATCAACGGGTTTTAGAAGTTCATCTAATCGAGTACCTCCCACTATCAGCCTTAATTTTTAAGCTGTTCCACTAGCACCAGGCTCTACAAAGTTAAAAGTGTGTGGAGCATCACTTCCAAAGTGAAGCCCCTCATGTAAAAATGGGGAGCCTATTCAATCCAAGTTCCTTTTTCAGGACACAGCTGAAGATTACATTAATGTTGTTTCTCATTAATAATGCTCCCCCCAAAATAATCCTCTGGCTATAGACCCAGTGCAGTTAGTTAGGTTACAGCTGTTTGTTGAGCTGTGCAGTCTCCTGATGTTCCTGCAGACAGCAGCACACTGCAGGTTCATTACACTCAGAAGAGGGGGAAATGTATTGTATGAGGTTTGTTTTCCCCCAGGTGTGTAAGGAAAGAGGTCGGTCTTTATGTTTCTCCAGCGTAGACTTGGAAGTCATCTGCTCCGGGGAGGGTTTCCATCAGGTTTTACAGGAGCAAACAGAAGCCAGCAAGAAGAGAAACTGTTCCCACTTACAGAGCCTAACTCACAGGTGAACACATCCCATCTGCAGAACACACTAAGGAAGTAAACATGATGTAGATCAAGCTTCCCTCCTTGAAATTACTACCTTTGAAATGATGTGAAACAAAGGACCTCACCGCTGCGGATGCCGTGGCTCCCAGAAACATCCAGGGGCAATCAGCGGGGCGTCAACATAACTAATGATGCTCTCACACCATTGTTTTCGCTCAGTCATGCCAGGACTATCTTACTGTTTCATGTGAGGTAATGATGCAATAAATCTTAACAGATCTGTGCCCCTGCACTCTTCTTTTTGCACGTCAGGCTCCCAAGGTTTCTCGCGGGCAGATACATCGCCCTCACGAAGAAAGGACTTGATCCTGCAAGTCCTTGTGTGGCTCAAAAGGTTGATGTTCTCCATTGCCAGAAACAGCCCAGGCTCCACAGAAGCACTATAAAGAATCACCTTCAGACACAGCTCTGCAAGCTGTTTGAAAACTGCTGCTCCTCTGCACGAGGGATCCCCCGTGCTCAGAAGAACAGCTTTAAAACCAAACCACACCAGCAGCACATTCTACCAGAGAAAGAGCAGGAAAACACCCACATCATCCCAACCAGGGCAGGCTGTGCTGTCCTGTGGCTCCTCATTCATGCAAAGTCACTCTTCACGTAACATCAGCTGTCAGTTGCTGGAATTAAGATGCCTGTCTTGCTCAAACTGCAGTGCTAAGTCTAAACCATGTGTCATGTCCATGTGGCATGACTAGAAGCATGACCATTGAGATAGGGAAACACTTATCCAAGAACTTACTACCACTCTTCCACTTCCCTACATGCTCCTTCTGCTCTGAATTGGCTTTGGCACTCCCTTGACTCCTCAGAAAACCAGTATCACTGCCTTTTTCCTAGGCTACTTTTATGCCAGGCTGGCAAACTGAACCAACTCACGGAGTGATCCCATGGGTACCAGCATCAGCTCAGGGACGGTGGCTGAGAAGCTGAGGAAGCAAGGGGTTGGGAAGAGCAAAAGAATGGGACAAGCTCTTCCAAAGACTGATTTAATACAAAAAGTATTACATTTTAAGACTGGTGACTCCTTACCCTTCTGGCAGTACAAGTCTAGAGAAGCTACACTCTCGTGTTCAGACAGTTCACCAAAGCTGGAGATGAGTAGACTTAGACTGGATGTGAGGAGGAAGTTCTTCACTGTGAGAGTGGTGACAGCCTGGAATGGGTTGCCCAGGGAGGTGGTGGAAGCCCCGTCCCTGGAGGTGTTTAAGGCCGGGCTGGATGAAGCTCTGGCCAGCCTGGTCTAGGGTGGGGTGTCCCTGCCCATGGCAGGGGAGTTGGAACTGGATGATCCTGTGGTCCCTTGTAACCCTGACTGACTGTATGACTTGGTCTGGGTGATGCTGCTGTGTCAGGGGGACTGGACTAGATGATCTTTCGAGGTCCCTTCCAATCCCTAATGGTTCTATGATAACCGAGAGAAGGCACAAGCCACCTGCACATGGTCAGGGTGACACGTGGCAGTGCTACCTGGCCATCAGCAGCACAAGACTCAGCAGGGGCTGATTTACCTCTGAAGTCAGAAGGTTTTACAGAGTTACAGAGCAAGCACATGTCCAGCTTCCAGAAGACTTGGCCAGTCAAGGTTTAGAAACATTTGCAAGAAATGCCAGCATTCTCCTCAGCACTTCCACACTGTGTTAGAAAACACAAGGAAGACAAAAAGTCTAGTCTGTGACTTCAAGGGAAGTCACCAAGAAGGCAGACTGGTAAAATCCTCATCTGGTTTTCACAGCTGCTTGAAGAACGATCCATTCAGGGCTTGGGTCAGCCTGTGCCTGCAGCCTCAGCACTGGCACCGCTCACCACACTATGGGTGAGCACCTCCCAGGTCAGCAGATGGCCACAGCAGGGTCTGGTACAGGACAGCAGGAAGCTCTGGGAGAGAGGCTGCTGGTGCAGGATTTCAGAGGAGCAATGGCGAAGGTTGGGTATAAAAAACATGACCTTTCTGTTTCTCACAGGGCATGTTTTCCTCTAAAAATTCCCACTCAACAGTTATTCATCAGCAGTTTCTTCCTGCTAGGGAAATTACTGGGTTGGCATGGCAACGTATTCCCACCCTGAACTACCATCCCTGTGTCTCCCTTTCAGCTCCCGAGGACTGGGAGCATCACCATTCCCTCTCTTCTTCTTCACTCTGTGCTGTGTAACCCTACTCCCTCACACACACTTCAAATTAAACTGTACCTGCCCACAGCCACCTTGTTCCATGCTGAACATGGAGCCAGGCTCCTCTCAATGTCATCTAGAGATAGGATGAGGGGCAGTGGGTGTAAGCTGGAACAGAGGAGGTTCCACATAAATATCAAGAGGAACTTCTTCACGGTGAGGGTGACAGAGCACTGGAACAGGCTGCCCAGGGGGGTTGTGGAGTCTCCTTCACTGGAGATGTTTCAGAACTACCTGGATGTGTTCCTGTGTGACTTGGTCTAGGTGATCCTGCTGTGTCAGGGGGACTGGAGCGGATGATCTTTCAAGGTCCCTTCCAATCCCTAATGGTTCTATGACTCTATGGTCTCTAAGGTCCCTTCCAACCTCAACCATTCTACGATTTGATAAACACTTGATCCTTTTCTGACTACAGAAAGGTCCCAATCTAGGTAGGGAAATGGGATGAAGCTCTTGGCTAGGCTAGAAGCATTTATGGAATTTTAAACCAGGAATAAATTAATGCACATGTGTTCAGTACTAACAACATGCCTATTCAGGTTATGCTAACAGCTGCCTTAAATTGCCCCTTTAGCCCATCAACGCTCTGAATGGTTATTCATGAAAAAAAATTAAGTGTATTTCATGTTCCAAACAAGTCATTCAGCCTAAATTCATTCATGAAAACAAACATGTAGAGCAGCAAAGGAAAGAAACTGAAGCATCAGAAATACTGTGGCCAGCAGGACGAAGGAGTTGATCCTGCCCCTATACTTGGCTCTGATGAGGCTACACACCGAGTGCTGTGTGCAGTTCTGGGCACTGAAGCATAGGAAGGACACTGAGGTGTAGAGAGGGTGCAGAGAAGGGCTAACTAGGCTGTTTAGGGGGCTGGGGAGCAGGTCATATGAGGAGAGGCTGACAGAGCTGGGGCTACTCAGCCTGGAGAGGAGGCGGCTGCAAGGATGCCTCATTGCTCTCTACAACTACCTGTTGGAGTGACGTTGTAGTCGGATGGGTGTTGGCCTCTTCTCCCCAGTGACTAGCAATAAGACAAGACAAAATGGCATCAAGTTGCACCAGGGGAGGTTCAGATGGGACATTAGGAAAAGCCTCTTCACAGAAAGAGTGGTGAGGCGTTGCAACAGGCTGCCCAGAAAGGTTGTGGGGAGATGTTTAAGACATCTTCACTGGAGATGTTTAAGACGCACCTGGATGTGTTCCTGTGTGACTTGGTCTAGGTGATCCTGTTGTGGTGGGGGGATTGGACTGGATGATCTTTTGAGGTCCCTTCCAATCCCTGATGATTCTATGATTCTATGACACCCACAATGCTGGTTTCCCTCCAAAGAACAAGAGGTGCGGAGGCAACTGAAGGCAACAGGGCTGGGGTGGCTGCTTTGACATGAGCCTTTTGGTGAACAAACCTCACTCAGGAAGGCCTGATATCCTCCCTCCACTCCATCCCCAGCATCTCTCTTCCTCCAACAGCCCCTTGATCCCTGCCCACCACAATGAGCTCCATCACAGGGGTTGTCCACGGAGCTGCCACGTGCCTCACTATCCTTGTATGCCTGAGCTTCATCCCTGGGCAAAGGCAAGCAAAGCCAGCAGGAGAGGACAAACACTGATTTTCAGTGGGTTGGCCATTTTGCCCGTGGTTCCTATGATTTTCTGGTGAGTTTAGGCAACATAACCAAGCAATAACTTTTGTAAAAGGATGTCTGCGAAAGCAGAAGCTCCTAAACAGCAGTTTATTAAATACTCATCCTTCCAGCGTGAAAAGAAGTGAGGGAAGGGGAGTAAAGGCATTTTAAAAAATCACAAACATGATCCTTAAAGTAATTTATGTAAGAACTCATCTCCACAAGGAGAAATAAGGAAAAAAGCCAATAATGCTCAAAAACATACAGCTCTTTCAGCACTTCCCAGCAGGATATGGAGTAAAATATACATGTAAAAGGTTATTTATATGGCGACCTCAAACGGGAAAGAAGAGCTGAGAGAACATCAACAAACAAGTGAAAACTGGAGGTAATCCCTTCTCATAATAAACAGCAAAGATGAATATAATTTGGGTACTACCATAAGACAATGGCACTTGCCTCATGCTGCTGGAAGTGTCCTGTGATGCTATAAATTATGGAGTTATACTGGTTTATGCTTATTTGTCTTAGCCAGACAGAATACAACATAAAATAAGAATAATGTACACACACACACGTTATTTCTCACTTCAAACATCTTGGTGTCCTCACAGAAATACAGCAATTATCCACGAGAGAACCAAGAACAGAGAGAGATTCTGTTTCACCCTGAGCCAAAACCAATGAGAAGGATGAAAGCCCAGTCAGTTCCATCCACACTGCATTCTGAACACACCAACACAACACAGACCACCACAACTAACTGGCTACTCTAACGAGCACTTTGAAGAGATGAAAATCCACTGGCATCGCGAGCAGAACAAGATCAAACACAAACTTTTCTCCTGGCCAAATAATGTGAAGATTTTGTGATCCCCAAGTATTTCAATGAAAAACATTTTAAATAAGCAAGTCTGAACTGTGAAGAAGTTGCCACTCATCAGCTGCTCTACAGCATCCATCTATCTACATAATCACACACTGAGGTAAATGTAAGGTGATTCAAGGTGGCTTTTTTATCAGCAGAAGCAGGACAACCCATCTCATCTTCACCGGTTTCTCCATTGAAACTGGGTAACTATGCTCACAGAATCACAGAGTCATCAAGATGGGAAAGGACCAGGTCCAACCGCCCACTCTACATCCCCTAACTACTAAACCACCTCCTGAAACACCAGTCTGCCTGGTTTTTGAACACCTCCAGGGACGGTGCCTTCACCACCTCCCTGGGCAGCCTGTTTCCATTAAATGATGCTAATTGCTGAGTGGTGCCACTTACTCTCTTTGAAATTCATACAATCATAGAACCACAGAATCATAGAATCATTAGGGATTGGAAGGGACCTCGAAAGATCATCCAGTCCAATCCCCCTGCAGGATCACCTAGACCAGGTCGCACAGGAACACATCCAGGTGGATCTTAAACTTCTCCAGAAAAGGAGACTCCACAACCCCCCTGGGCAGCCCGTTCCAGTGCTCTGTCACCTTCACCGTGAAGAAGTTCCTCTTGATATTTATGTGGAACCTCCTATGTTCCAGCTCACACTCACTGCCCCTCCTCCTATCACCAGATGACATTGAGAAGAGCCTGGCTCCATCCTCCTGACACATATTTATAGACATGAATGAGGTCACCCCTCAGTCTCCTCTTCTCCAAGCTAAAGAGACCCAGCTCCCTCAACCTCTCCTCATAAGGGAGGTGCTTCACTTCCTTCATCATCCTTGTTGCCCTATGCTGGACTCCCTCCAGCAGCTCCACTTCCCTCTTGAACTGAGGGGCCCACAACTGGACACAACACTCCAGATGTGTCTCACCAGGGCAAAGTAGAGGGGCAGAAGAACTTGAGGTCACACCTCAAGTAGAAGTGGGCAGTTTTGGGCACTGCAGTATAGAAAGGACACTGTGGTGCTGGAGAAGGTGCAAAGAAGGGCAACTAGGCTGATTAGGAATCTAGAGAACAGGTCTGATGAGTAAAGGTTGAAGATGCTGGGGATGTTCTGCCTGGAGAGGAGGAGACTGATGGGAAACCTCATTGCTCTCTACTGCTACCTGAAAGAAGGTTGTATGAGGCAGGTGTTGGCCTCTTCTCCCTAGGACCTAGTGACAGGACAAGAGGAAATGGGGTCCAGCTGCACCAGCAGAGGTTCAGATTGGGCATTAGGAAAAATTTCTTCACAGAAAGAGTGCTGAGGCCTTGGAACAGACTGTGGAGTCACTATCCCTAGAGGTGCTCAAAACATGAGGAGATGGTTTAGTGTTTAAGAACTGCAGGGTTGACAGTTGATCTTGACCTTGTAGGTCTTTTCCAACCTTGATGATTCCGTGCTTCTAAAGGAAGGAGGAGGAGAGACTGCTAGATGTGCACTGTCCATGTGCTGTTTGTTTCTCCAAATCAGCTGTGCTAACATTACTTCTTTCAGAAAACATCTCAATGAAACAGAGACCCATAAATTACAACAACAAATACTAGCAGTGCTCCTTCTTCCAATAACATACAGAGCGTGCACCGGGTGAATGAATCAACTTCAAACACGTCCACGTACAGTCAAGGAGCAAGCTCTGCTGTTGAGCCTACGCTCCAACGCACTTCAAACAGTATTTTTGAAAAGCTTTGAAAATAAAGCAGGTTTCAGTTACTGCTACCCAGGCTGAGATGGAATGTGTTTGTGTGGGTAAGAATGTGAGCGTGGTTTGTATTCTTCTGATGTCAGACGACAAGATAATACAGCTGGAGATGAAAGACACAGAACAATATTGGCTTGTTAAAGGGTTTTGTCATTTTAGTCATTCTCTTCATAATTCAGCCATGGTAAGCCATGGGAATAGAAACAGATTGAGCAGAACTAGGAGGTGAAGTGACAACAAGGTTTAGAATCCTCAAATAGTGATGTGAGGGGACAAAACACAGACGCAGGAATGGATGAGACTGCAGATCTGGAAACAAAGAGGCTGATGAAAATCAGAGGTTCATTATTCTTGGTATTTGATGATTAATTGTGGGACACAAGTCCCAAACTCACATCTCATTTTGACATCACAAATACTTCACAAAGTGTAATGTCACGTGTCCAAATCAGACACATTCACAAGTTTTTAGAATCTGGGCCACAAGCAAGACGGGCTCTTCTCAGTGTCATCTAGTGATAGGATGAGGGCAATGGGTGTAACTGGGAACATAGGAGGTTCCACACCAATATGAGAAGGAACTTCTTCACAGTGAGGGTGATGGAGCACTGGAACAGGCTGCACAGGGGGGTTGTGGAGTCTCCTTCACTGGAGACATTTAAGACCCACCTGGATGTGTTCCTGTTTGACTTGGTCTGGGTGATCCTGCTGTGGTAGGGAGATGGGACTAGATGATCTTTCAGGGTCCCTTCCAATCCCTAACGATTCTATGGAACTTCACAATGAAGCCAGTCAACACTACCCACCTTAATTTCTTGACCAGTTAACATATTCACTGCCCAGCCTGTCTTACCATGTTCATCAATCCAGCCTCTGTACATTTCTGTAATGAGGATTACTACTCTTCAAACAAGTTTTTGACACAGTCAAAGAAAGAATACTTTTCTCCTGCTGAAGTACTCAACCTTGACCTACACGGGAAGGGACCTCCTCCTTCACATCATTCTCTGAAGCTGGCTACTGACATCAAAGATTTATCACAGACCAAAAGATCTGAGGCTGTAGGTCACTGGAGGGTATTCAGTGATAAGCAAATTCACATTTCAACCAATTTATTAGCAATGTTAGCTCCTGCTCCACAGTAGGGGAGACAATAACAAAGCCTTGTTAAAGGGCAATGAGATATCTTTCATGTAATGTCTTTTTTTTCATTTGTGATAAAGTCATTAAAGCAGCACAGTGTCTTCTTGAAGCTTCAAACAATAGTCTGCATTGCAAAATTAAAGATGGTAGCTCAATGGAAGTACAAGCATCTGTTCTTGCTAGTGCTGATGGCCTTCTAGAGATCATTAAACTGTTCTACACTGGTGATGGTAAAGCAAATCAGAAGTCTTTTAACTTTTTCCAAAGCAAAGAGAAAATGCATCTCCCTTGTAAACACTTCTAGTTCCAAATGTGCCTAGTAACCTGTATGTTACTAGCATGTCTCCCTTACAGGCTGCCTAAATCCCCTTCTCCCACAATGACAGAATCATTGAGGCTGGAAAAGACCTCTCAGATCATCAAGTCCAGCCTATGATCTAACATCACCACAATCACCTAAGTGCCACATCCAGTCTTTTCTTAAATGCCTCCAGGAATGGGGACTCCATCACCTCCAATGTTTCAACACCCTTTCCATGAGGAAGTGCTTCCTAACATCCAACCCTCTAGTCTAGTCACTAGTTCCCTGGGAGAAGAGCCTGACCACAGCCTGTCCATGACTTCCCTTCAAGTAGTTGTAGAGAGTGATAAGGTCACCCCTGAGTGACTGGGCTATAACAACCCCAGCTCCCTCAGCCTCTCCTCATCAGACTTGCCCTCCAGTCCCTTCACCGGCCTCACTGGTCTCCTCTGGATGTGCTCCAGCACCTCAATCCCTTCTTGAAGTAGTGGGCTGCAAACTGCACACAGCACTCAAAATGAGGCCTCACCAGTGCCCAGTACAGGAGGACAGTTATGTCCCTAGTCCTGCTGGCCACACGATTCCTGACACAGGCCAGGATGCCACTGGCATTTCATGCCACCTGCGCACACTGCTGGCTCCTGTTCAGCCAGGGTTCAACCAGTACTGCCAGGTCCCTCTCTGCCAGGTTGCCCTCCAGCCACTCATCCCCCAGCTGCAGAGGGTTATTGTGGCCAACATGTAGGACCCTGCACGTCATCTTGCTAAACCTCATCCCATTGGCTTCCAGACCCAGCCTGTCCAGATCTCTGCAGTGTCTTCAGATCAACACTCGCCCCCAACTCAGTGTCATCCATGAATTTACTAAGGGTGGATTTGATCTCCTCACTGAGGTCATCAATAAAGATGTTGAATGGAAGTGTGCCCAGTATCGATCCCCAGGGGACACCACTGGTCACTGGACACCAACTGGATGCAGCACCATTCACAGCCACTCTCTGTGCCTGGTCATCCAGCCAGTTTTTAACCCAGTAGAGGGTGCACCCACCCAAGCCATTGGCTGCCAGCTTTTCCAGGAGGATGCTGTGGGAGACTGTGTTTAAGGCTTTGCTGAAGTCTAGGTAGACCACATCCACAGCCTTCTTGTAGTCCACTTGGTGGGTCTCCAGCTATCCAGGACCAGTGATCTACCTTGAACTCAGTGTTTCCTAAACCTGGGTTGGTAAAGGTCTGTCTGTCTTCAGTGCATTAGTGCAGGATGTAGGTCCTGAGTCCTACCCTACTGCAGTTCCAGGCTCAAAGGAACTAGCTGCATGTGGCACAGCTGAATCACAGGCATCTGCTCCAACGTCCTTTCATCCACAGCTAGACACTGTGCTGGTTTGCAGCAGGAGTAGCTCACGGAGCCTAATTCTCCTGGGGACGCCCTGAAATTTCAGCTGAACTACACTTTCTCCATCAGCTTATTCCTTCTGTTGTACTGCACTTCAAATCCAGCTTCACACTTCTGCAGTGTAAGGACTGATGTGCTATCTAAAGATACTTCTTCAAAACTCTTTTCCTGGTGTTTGGACACAGAGCATCCAAGCAGAGCACAAGATAAAGACAAATCATGGAACAGAACAGAACATCTTCTAATGAGAAAGTTCAAGATCCTGGAGGTCGTGCACAGATGTAGAGAAGGACATTAATCTCTCCTTAATTTCCCCTGCAGAACGACCAAGGACTCCAAAAGGCAACACATAAATACAACGAATCGATCGCCTGGCTTGGCACCCACATACAGTGGTTTTGGAGACGTCTGCCTGTTGACCTAGAACTTTTTCTGGTGTTCAGCATCCTAAGTGAAGCAGCTTTGGCCACCACCTTCAGAAGAGTCAAAGTGATGTATCTGCAGATTTCCAGAACAGAAATAACATCTCCTTATATGTGCCCACACTCTGCAATGGAGGGATTGTGGGCACCAGAACGACATAAACTGGTATCTCCATCTCAACCTCCTATTACCTGGATCACACTTCAGTTCCTAGTCCATACTTCTCAGTTGTGCGACTACTCTTCCCAAACAGCTCCACGTACAGTTTTCAGTAATCACAGCCTTAAACATTTGTCCCTGTTATGTCTACCAACATCTGCATACTCAAAACAACCTCTGAAGCACGTGCTAAACATCTGTTTCAACCACCTTCCTCTTCAGAGTTTAAGCTGTTTGCTGGAAGGTTGCCACCCTAATGGCCAGCTCCTCTGTTAGTGAACTGGAGAATTCATTTTGTATTTATTGATTGTTCCCTAATGAAGAGTCATAAAGGTGCCAGAGACTCTTGACCAGACACTACTTAATTAGAACCAAAGCACATAAAATCCCAAATCAAGCAGAGCTTTGTCCAGCAGCTCAGTCCCTGGAAAGGGAAAAAATGACATAATCCTTACAGAGGAGTCTGTAAAATTTGATTTCAAAAAACCCTTAGGAAATTAAAAAAACTACATAAATTTTTCATTTCCTTTCAATTCCTAAACCACAAACGAGTCGTCCAGAATCACACCACGCTTTGCTAAAACAAGTCTTCTTCTTCATCAAGGCCCTGGCAATACACCTAGTGTGCAGAACTGATTTGAAACTTGACAAAAGCAAATCCCAACAAAACAGTTTTCTTCTGAATAATCTAGAGAAAGGTTTATGTCACGTGCAAAGACATAATGCAAAGCACCCAGAAGGTATGAGAAACTACCTCTAATGGGTCTGTCTTTTCATCATTGTGGCTCATACAATGTTCTGAGGGCACTTGCTCTCAAGAAGGCAGAGAGATGAGCAAGAGCTCCACTGAACACCAAGGCTTTTTCCTCTCAAAGCATCAAGAGCATCCTGAATAAATGCCATCTCTTGCAAGCCTTTCAAATGAAGTAATCCTGGTAGTTAATTCCCTCTCTTCCACATAGTTTAAATTCTCAGTTAAATAACTGAGAAAACAGCAGGCAGGAAAAAAGCCAACTAACATGGTAGTAGTAGTGCTGCTTCGATGATGCTCTGTCAAAGGCATCTGTCTTCACACTAGTACAGTTTGGATTCTCTGGGATAACTTCAGACGTGCACAAGGAACCAAAGATTCATGACAACACAAACTCCATTAAATCATAGAATCATTAGGGATTGGAAAGGACCTCCAAAGATCATCTAGTCCAATCCCCCCGACACAGCAGGATCACCTAGACCAAGTCACACAGGAACACATCCAGGTGGGTCTTAAACACATCCAGTGAAGGAGACTCCACAAGCCCCCTGGGCAGCCTGTTCCAGTGCTCCATCACCCCCACTGTGAAGAAGTTCCTTCTCATATTGATGTGGAACCTACTATGTTCCAGCTCATACCCATTGCCCCTTGTTCTATCACTAGATGACACTGAGAAGAGCCTGGCTCCATCCTCCAGACACCCACCTTTCAAAGATTTATAAACATGAATGAGGTCACCCCTCAGTCTCCTCCAAGCTCAAGAGACCCAGCTCCCTCAGCCTCTCCTCATAAGGGAGGCTCATGGTCATAAATGCCCTCATGGTCATCTACAATCCCTTACAGATTTTTTTTTAACCACATATTTAAGCAAATATCCTTAATATATCCAAAACCAGAGTCTTCCACCTAGAATCCATCGCTCTAATGCCAAACAATCACTCTGCAAAAAAGCCCAAGTGCTCTTCACGAGCCCTACCCTGGATGGAGCAGTGGACACGGCACAGAACCCAAGCACACGTAGCCTCTAGCACTCCTGCTACAACGACAAGTCAGTGCACTGCACCAGAATGAAAGAAAGAAGGAGAACATGGAGCGGGACAAACATAAAAAAGATGAAACAACCACAATAAAGCAAATATTCTCAGAAGGCAGAATGGCAAAAACACGTTTGGAGATGCATGGATCTGGCTTCTTCACCACTATCCATTATTCTTCCCTGGCTTTTAGCAACAGCACTTTTTTGTTTGCAACCATAACATCACATCAACAGTGTCTTGGCTATTCCAAGTAGCTGCAGAAAGTCTTCCGCAGAGTTTTGCTTTGTGCTCTCAGCAGGTGAGACTACATGGTCACCAGGAAGTTTCCCGAGAAAGTGAGCTCCAAAGCAGTAAGAACAACACGAGAACACAATGGCAAGGACAACTAACCACAGAGTTCAGGAAGGGTGAGGTGGCACAGACACCTCTGCTTACCCCTTGCTCAGATTCCAGCAGCTCGGTTTTGACTCTGACTGCCGGCATTCCATCAAGCATTAACATTCTGTTCTCAAAGGCGCTGATGTCCTAGGGTGAAAAAAGAAGAGCAAGGTTAATAAAAAATGATGACTCACTGGGCTAGTTCTATGACACTGCAGCGTTAACTTTCTTTTAGCAGAAGTGAAGTTAACGAAGATGTAATATTAATTTCAAGGTAGCTCCCCAGTTAATATTTCTGTTAAAGTAGTAAACTGTACTTTCAGCTATCAAGAGAATTAGGTCTTTGTAAGCAACAAGGAAAAATCCTCTCCAATGACTATTTTTTAATTTGAAATTAATCACACAGGTGCACACATATAAATTCCTTGCTTTGGAATGGGAAAGGAGAGCACTGATGTCAAACAGCTTCGGGCTTTCGGGAGTGTAGGAAGGTGTATGTGATGTCAGTGAAAGCATCTGTGCTTCTGCATCACCTAGAGGAAGCACACACCTGAATTCCTGCTGTGGCAGGGGGATTGGACTAGATGATCTTTCAAGGTCCCTTCCAATCCCTAATGATTCTGTGAGTCTATGATTCTATGAATTCAGAGAAGCTCAATTCAAGAAAGACACTGAGGTGCTGGAGTGAGTCTAGAGAAGAGCAACAAGGCTGGTGAAGGGTCTAGACAGCAAATCTTAAAATCATAGAATCATGAGGGATGAGAAAGGACCTTAAAAGATCATCTAGTCCAATCCCCCCAACACAGCAGGATCACCTGGACCAAGTAGCACGGGAACATATCCAGGTAGGTTTTAAATGTCTCCAAAGAAAGACTGTTCCAGGCTTTGCATCCCTCTTCCCAGCAAGGGCAGCGCACTGTTGACTTAGCAGAAGTCCACCTCAGGTGTCACTGAGCTCCAGCCATTTGGATGCTCTTTGAGGCCAAGTAAGAGCAGGAGCCAGCACCTGTTCTGCAAGCAGAGAGTTTCCTGACCCTTCTTGAGTTACACAGTTGAGTTTACAGCAAGATTAGGAATACACCATCATCGAGCATCCCTTAGGCTGTTTGGCTCACAGACAAAGAAGGATGAGACGATACTGCTTCACGTCCCGGAGGAGGTCTTACGCGCCTGAATGAAGGGACGAGGCTGCCTTGCGCAGGAGGCGGCGGGGGGAAGACAAAGCACCACCGAGGAAAGGCAGGTTTAATGAACTGTTAGAATCTGATTAGAGGCTAATGTCCCTTTTAGTGCTTTGTACCAATTTACAGCTGATATACTTAAACCATTTTTCCCCACTGGCTGTGATAAACTCATTAGTTCTAAAAATGCAAGCTAACCAGAGCCTTTGAAGTTTAAAACTGATAAATCATGAAAACCTGACCAGCTCATGTACCGTTTAACACATTTACATTTAGCTAAATTTTCACAGCGCTGGCTTCCCCTTTTGTTCTTTAAAATCATCTTTCTTAACAGCTCTGCTCTGCCTTTTGAGTTGCTGGTCAGGAGAGCGAATGCACCGAACAGCAGCGCTGGGCTTTGGGTCATTTATAACTTCTACAGAAGTAGTCTGGAAAGAAATCTATTGGATCTAGTCTGCATTTAGAACCAAAGGATGTGGTGTGACACATCCTGGGGGGGCACTGCCTGGTAACAGCAGGGTAGATCCAGCCCATGTGCTGCTCTACATACAGACACACAGTGAGCCCAGCAGTTGCCTGGAGAGCCAACAGGCCTTTTTAGCTGCACTGTGCTCCCAGCCATTCAGCAAAGAGGATGTAACTGCTGAGGTCTGCATATGGTGGGCAGCCATCTAAGGCAAAGGGACTTAGGTGCCCCTGGGGGGGCTGGGGATGTGAACTGACTTCCCCCATGCATCTGTGGTTGGTCAGGCAGATGGAGCATCCACACCTGAGTGAGGCCAGTCTTCATCAGTGCCTTGCGTTACTCGATGACATGCAGGAGACCCACCAGCAGAGACTGATGTGATGTATTGAGTCAAGGTGTTTTTAAAGCCAGTCTCCTCCTGGCCCACTCAACAGTCTTCACTGACAGTGGCATCTAACTTCCAGCTCCTGACACTGCCCTGGTGAAGATGACTCAAATTCATGTGGCAATTCTTCCTTCTCTGCTCTCCTACCTTCCGATCCCAATGCACCTGGTGGTCTCTAGTCACACTCTTAGGTAAAACAGATAGTAGAAATATGCCCTAAATTTGGCATATAATCAAGCCAAACACTGTATGGCTTCACCAAAACATGGGTTCTCCTGGATCAGTAAACTAACTCATCCTCAAAGGGATCCACCTCTCTCAGTGCCATCACTGTATGGCTTCACCAAAACATCTGTTCTCCTGGATCCATAAACTCACCCATCCTCAAAGGGATCCACCTCTCTCAGTGCCATCACTGCATGGCTTCATCAAAACATCTGTTCTCCTGGATCCATAAACTAACTCATCTTCAAAGGGATCCACCAGTGCCATCTTTTGGAACCTCTCACTAATCACTTTTGAACATTTATTCCCTTGAAAGGTTAATTAAAAACACAAGTCATAACTAGGTCCTTATGGGCAACTATTATTAGAACAGTTGTTAGGAAAGATGGGTAAGTTTTCAGACTCACAAGCTCTTCTGAGAAGCTACGGCAATTTGTCTAAGAACAAGACTCCCTCCCTAGAAGGCCCACACTTCCAGTATAGTACCAGTCCTACTAATAATGGCATTTTATCCATGGAGATGACTTTGGTTTCAAGTTTTGATCCAGTTACCTTCAGCTATTTCAGAGGAAGAAACAAACTCTTATCCTGGGACAACACCCCACCCCTCCCCAGCATCCTGTAGCACTTAATTAGGAATTACACTACTATGAAAAGTGGCTCAGATCATCCATGAGAAGGGCTATGAACTGGTAGCCAGTTTTATAAACTGGTCCAGTCTTAGGTTTGAGCATCATACTCCAATTCATTAACAACAGGGGAGCTAGTACCACAATCAACCTTAAAGCCTCCCTATGTCTTCTAAGCACAGTATGACAGGACAGCACATCCCTATCCCACACGACAGTTGTGGGTTGGTGTTTCCCCCCCCACTCTCCAAGATTTTCACATCTATCTGCTGAGTACTAAAGCATCAGAAATTAAACAAGGTTCTCCCAGACCTGGCCAGACTGAAACAGGCACAGCCCCAGGAAGAAAGCGATGAGCTCAGGCTTCAGGGCAACCTGAACCTAGATACCACATTTCCCACATGGGTCAACAAACACTTCTGTTCCTGTGCAAGCCAATCTCCTCCTCTTGTTTCATCTCATAAATGTAAGAGATGCACAGAAATAAGGTGGGCATGATGTCACTAATGAAGGTAACTGGTTTACCAAGTCACACTGGAGAGCTGCAAGACAAAGCTACTGATGGTTCTGACTTTCATGAAACCCCAAATATGTTCAGTTCATTGCTTCATAACTCTGGTGGGTCAACCGTAGCCTGCTGCCAGATGCCTAACCAGCTGCTCTCACACTTTTCCTCCTTAACAGGACAGGGAAAGAAAACAAGATGGAAAAGCTCACGGTTTTCAATAAAGACAGAGAGGTCAAAGTACTGTCATGGGCAAGATAGATTCTATTTAGTGAAAATTAATGTATTGCCAATTAAAATAAAGTTGGATGGTGAGAAACAAAGACAAAACTAAAGCACCCACCCTCACCTTCTTCCCAAGCCCAGCATCATTCCTACATTTCCTTTATGTTTCTGTACAACCTTAACATCTATCCTGACAGACTTCCAGTTCTAAGAAATTAAGTACTGCTTGGGAGAAAAGCAGTCTCCAATTCAACATTAAAGTCACAGGAAAAAGGATCCAGTTTAAGGGGAGCAACAACAGTGAAGATGAGAACAGCCCTTGCGCAGACTTTCCGTCTCAAAGCTATGAGTTAGGACTTCCCCCACCATGTCATGGAATCATCGTTATCATCTCATTTTCTAGTTCCAAAATTTTGAGTCTTTTTTTTTTTTAGAACAGAGTTGAGAAACATGAATTTAACTTTTCCCTTTTTTATACAGGTATCTTAGAAGCATCACTGAACTACGCAGTCGCACACAGCACCGACGGCATACAGCACCGACGTGTCCTTGTTGGCTTTTCTGAACGTGCTTCCCTACATTTCTGCTTTTCTCATCAGCTACACTGCTGTATGGAAGTTACCCATCAGTCAAAACAACAGGCAGAGTAACACTTCTGGGCAAAAAGACCCAAAGTGATCAACTCAAGGCAGAACTTCTGCATCATAGAATCATTAGGGATTGGAAGGGACCTCGAAAGACCATCTAGTCCAATCCCCCTGCAACAGCAGCATCTCCTAGACCAAGTGAAGATATGAAGGATCCTTTCAAAGTTATAACAAAGTAAGATCCTCAAAATTTGAAATTGTTTTTTCTCTTTGTTTCAGGGGATGATAAAAGAATGAAAGGATCTAGGGGATCCTGCTGTGGCAGGGGGATTGGACTCAATGGTCTTTCAAGGTCTCTTCCAATCCCTAATGTTCTGTGATAGGTTACCATCTCCTCTTAAACGCAGCAATCTCCACACAGAGCTGAAACCAAGGAGAATTTCCTCCCACCAAATTCTCACAGCAAAGCATCAATCCACTGCCTGCTACCTTAATCTCCCAAAGACCTTCATTTCCAAAGAAGCCCTTTATATACGATGCAATGAGATTTGTTACTTACTTAAACGCAGTTGTCTTTAGGGCTGAAGCACATCAGTTCAGACCACAACACTGTAAGAGCACTTCATTCCACAAAGTGAAGGAAACAACTATCCAATATAAAATAAAATTAAATTTATGTGGCCAGAACATAATCACTCAACTGGGAGTTCTGCCAGGGAATCAGGGTTAACAGCCCATGTCTTGCCATAAGATCTTCATCATATGTAATTATGTCTATAGCTGTGTGAAGTGTTCCTAATGGAAGCAGAGACTCTGGCAGTTCTGCACCATCCTCTGAAATTGAACTTCCAGTCAAATTCACCAGAAAAGGATCATCTGCATTTATTGATGCTTCAAGGAAAACCAAAACAGCTTCTTAAGGAAAAAGCAGAGTGAAGCCTTCAACTTCATACCTGAACGGAACGAAACGGACACGTGAAACTGAGTGGGGTTAAGTTGAGTTCATTCCAAGCCTAAATGGAATTTTGAATTGAAAATTGAAAATGAATGAAAATGAAAAATGGAATGTGGGTGAACAATGTGGACACAGAGTCAGAGAATCACAGAATGGGAACATACGCTACGGCTTGTGTCTTAGATAAAAGAGAGAAATACCCTAACCTAACCCTAACCCTGCCCTGACAGCAAGTGTCCTCTGAAAGCACGCCAGGGCACGTGAGTGCGAAGAATAACTACCTAAAGCTAACAAGTTATTTCTCAGTGATTTGCACATCTTTCTCTGCTCTGCTTGGTAGCCCAGAACAGAGCTCAGGGTGAATGGGACTGCAGTGCTGGAAATTCCACACATCACCTTGAGCCACTGGAGGCCACGGAAGGAGGGCTGTCTAGGTACAGGTATATTATCACAGACATCTATTGACATTGCATCCAGTCATCATGGAGGCATCATAGCTCCAAGTTTTCCAGGAAGGCCTCTTACTACAACTGTGCACATCAGGTACTCAGTTTAGACTTCAACAGCAGCTGAGACTCAACGCTGTCGATACCCAAGAACCATAGAATCCTTCGGGATTGGAAGGGACCTCGAAAGATCATCTAGTCCAATCCCCCTGCCACAGCAGGACCACCTAGACCGAGTCACACAGGAACCACACGCAAGCCTTCAGCTTGTGTTGTCCTGCTGAGATCCACATGTGATGTACCAGCTCATGTCCAGCTACATCCTGCTGCTACCAGCACAAAGACACACACATGCAACACAAGCTTCTTTAACTCCTGTTCTAGTACCTACATCCCTTAGGAGAAAAACTGATGCTAATTTTGCAGACAGATGTTTTCCAGAAGTAGCCAAACCCCTAGGGATGTGGCTGTGTTTTAATTTGCTGTATATTTGTACAAACCTGTCTCCAGAGAAAAAGGTTCAAGTCCAGACAACATTCAGTGACAAGAACCAAAATCTCACGTTTTGCTTCTCACGTGTTTTTCCATTTGCTTGGGTTTAAATGAGTTTTAGCAAATGTAAATAGATCCACAGAGATGTGGTCAGCTTCCAGGTGACAGAGAAGCATCAAGCACGCTGCTGTTTCTCAGTCTCAGCAGGCAGCCCTGTCAGCTTGGAGTGTTCAAAACCCCTTTACATCAGCTCTGCTCTGCTGTCTCTACAAACTGATAATTCCTCCTGTATCTCAGACACGACTCATTGAAAAGTAAACTAGCCACACCAGAACCACACTTTTAACTGTGTCAACTGTTTTCATTCTAATTCAACATTCACAGAATATTGGATCAGAAAGGGGGTGGTTAGCAGATCAAGAGAGGTTCTTCCCCTCTACTCTGCCCTGGTAAGACTGTTGTGTCCAGTTCTGGGCTCCTCAGTTCAAGAGGGATGTGGAGCTGCTGGAGAGAGTCCAGAGTAGGGCAAAAAGGATGATGAAGGAAGTGGGGCACCTCCCTTATGAGGAGAGGCTGAGGGAGCTGGGTCTCTCAAGCTTGGAGGAGACTGAGGGGTGACCTCATTAATGTCTATAAATATTTGAAGGGTGGGTGTCAGGAGGATGCAGCCGGGCTCTTCTTGGTGTCATCTAATGACAGGACATGGAGCAATGGGTGTGAGCTGGAACATAGGAGGTCCTACATCCATATGAGAAGGAAATTCCTCCCAGTGAGGGTGATAGAGCACTGGAACAGGCTGCCCAGGGGAGTTGTGGAGTCTCCTTCTCTGGAGATGTTCAAGACCCTCCTGGATGTGTTCCTGTGTGACTTGATGTAGGTGATCCTGCTGTGGCAGGGGGATTGGACTAGATGATCTTTCAAGGTCCCTTCCAATCCCTACTGATTCTATGACTGTACGCATATCCTGAAGTAGGGCAAGCTGTGGAGAACCAGAGCTTGAGGAAGCTGTGATAAGCTGGGAACTTCTTCAGACACCAGGACTGACTTCCACGTCCTCAGGAACTGTTGTTACGGAGCTACACAGAGCACTGCAAAGTCTGGAGGTTGCCGTGAACTTTTCCCCTCGCTTGCCTTGCTCATCTCTTATTTAGGACTTCAGTACCATTTGGGGAACAGTTACAGACACTTTAAATCACGTTAGCCTGGTGTGATCTTTTATTTATTTACTCTAAAGATCCCCGTGTGGGAGAGTTCAGAGCCACCACAGTAGAAGAATCTCAATGTTTTAAAACACTTTCTGATGAAAACAACTCTGCCTGCCCTCATAAAACATCCCCCTGTCTCTGATCCCACCAGGCCACAATGTGGGGAGACCCCAGCAAATATAAGCGAGTGGATTATTGCACTTTGGTGCCCTCCCTTGCACACTGCAGCAACTGTGAACGATACAGACTTATCACCAGACAAAAATAACTGGTTTACTAGAAACACAGCCAGAGAAAACAACTACAGAAAGCAGGCAGAGGGGAAAACCTGACTTTGTACATCAGCTGATACATATCTGCTACCCAGCACCCAGAGTCAACCCGGCAGAACTAATCCCAGCTTGCACCCTGGAACTAAGAGTGGAGCACAAGACCAGCTAGGTACTGTCCATCACTACCTGAAATCACTAGAAATACTTTAAGTTGCCATAAACAGAAGCAGAAATTAACCCTGCTCTTAGAGTGGCACATGAACCACACAGTCACAGAACATTAGGGATTGGAAGGGACCTCGAACGATCATCCAGTCCAATCCCCCTGCCACGGAACGATCACCAAGACCAAGTCCAGGCAGGTTTTAAATGCCTCCAGAGAAGGAGACTCCACAAACCCCAGGAAGCCCTCTCCAGTGCCCCATCACCCTCACTGGGAAGAAATTATATAATCACAGAATCAGTCAGGGTTGGAAAGGACCACAGGATCATCCAGTGCCCATGGCAGGAACACCCCACCCTAGATCAGGCTGGCCAGAGCCTCATCCATCCCGGTCATCTAAGCCAACCCAACCACTACAAACAGGGACATCTCTTCACTAGACCAACTTGAGCAGAGCTCCAACAAGCCTGACCTTGCAGGGCTCCAGGAACAGGGCCTTTTAGCCAACTCTCCAGGCAACCTGATCCAGTGACCCACCACCCTCATATTAAAGAACTTTTTCCTACTGTCCAGCCTAAGCCTACTGTTTTCCAGTTTAGAACCATTATCTCTCGTCCTACTGTTCCATGTCCCCAAGACCCACCTGGATGTGTTCCTGTGTGGCTTGGTCTAGGTGATCCTGCTGTTGCAGGGGGATTGGACTGGATGATCTTTCGAGGTCCCCTCCAAACCCTAATGATTCTATGACTCTATGATTCTATGAACAGTTCTTCCCCAGACTTCTTATGGGCCAGCTATTGGAAAGTCACTATGAGGTCCCCTTGAAGCTTCTCCTCAGGCTGAACAACCAGAACCTTCTCAGTCTGTCCTCATAAGAGGTCTTCCAGCCCTCTATGGTAATTTTCAGGGCTGTTTATTCAGGCAAACAAATGTTTATGTTTCCATGCAACATAACATCAAGATTAACTACCTGCCCGGACTTCTCTGAAGGAAGCAGCAACTGACATCAGGGTAACACAAAAGGATTCTGAAGCTGCACACAGCTCACAAAACCCACAAACCCAGAGGACATCATTCACTCTTCTGGAAACCTGCTATGCCCAACAGTAAATCTTTTCCCTCAGACAGAAGCAGTAAGTAGCCTTGATCGTAACAGACTGCTGCTACGGATCAAAGAGTTATGGCACATTTATATTCAGAGTAAGGCAACAGCCAAACTCTTCCTTGAAGCCAAATGCACGACCGAGAAGCACGCAGTAAGAGCTGGCTGTCTTTACTACCCTCTATCCCAAACTACTACATCCTTCCAGTGTTCCTCTGTCCACTTTCTATGCTGAAAGGGTATCATCAGCTGAGGCAGAGAAAACCACCCACGCCAAGCTAACTGGGTGAACTAGGTTGACTAAATTAAAGCCTGAGAACTCTTAATATTAAAACTTCTTTCCAGCATACACCCACTTGGAAATTATGAAGGTTCTAAAACTTTTGAAATTACTATTATTACCACTACAGAAATAAATAGCAGGTGAGCTCGGTTTATAAATGCTTCCCATCTATTTAAATACGGAGCGCTCGGGATAATTACCCAGCCTCCTATGAGCCACTTTTATCAAGCCATGAATTATCAGCAGATAGTGTATTTTTACTGCATAAAAGCCATATTTGCACAAAAAGATGCACGTTGCTTGCCGTTCCCGAGAAGCTTTCAAGTCCTGAACCAGACGTCGTGATAGCTGAAGGGATCCAGATTACTCCAAAGAAAGGTTTGGCTCCTTGTACACGAATAGCCAGGATATTACAAACTCTCTGGCTCTCTTTCTGCATATTAAAAAAGATTACCCGTGCTTTCTGCAGATTATTAAGGCAATTCACTTGTTTTACACTCTGCGATAAAATAAACTCCAGCGTCGTGACGCCTGGAGCTCCTGTATCTCATCCATTATGTAAATCTTCAGAGAGCAGCTCAGCAAACATCTCGGTTCCACTGCACTTTGTAAGACAACCTACACATCTAAGTTAATCTTCACCTTCCCAAGACCAAGAGAAACTCCTCACTTTACTTCTTGACTTGCAAGATGCTCTCGCTGTCATCTCTCTTCCTGATCACAGAAGCCCACGGCCATGTAGTTTTAAATGAAACTCAGATGAACTGCAAAGGTTTGGAATCTTAAAGCCACATCATGTCCTCCAAGAACAAGTAAACAAAACCAAGGGAAAATCATAGAATTACAGAAAAGCTTAGGTTGGAAGGGACCCTCAGGGATCATCTAGTTCCAACCCCTGTGACATGCACATGGACAACTCTCACTAAATCAGGTTGCCCAGAGCTCTGTCCAACCTGGTCTTGAACACTTCCATGAATGAAGCATTGCCAGGCCATCTGTTCCAGTCCCCCATCACCCTCATAGCGAGGATTTCTTCTTAAGGTCTAATCTAAATCTACCCTCTTATAGCTTGAAGTCATTTCCCCTTGTCCTGTCACTAGAGTCCCTCATGAAAAGTCTCTCTCCAGCTTTTCAGCAGACCCCTCCTGGTACTGGAAGACTGTCATAAGGTCCCCCCAGAGCCTTGTCTCCTCTAAGCAGAACAGCCTCAATTCCCTCAGCCTGTCTTCACAGGAGAGGTGGCTCCAGCCTTCTGATCAACCTTGTGACCCTCCTCTGGACTGACTTTGACAGCTCCATGTCTTTCTCGTACTGGGAGTCCAGAACTGGATGCAGGACTCCAGGTGAGGTCCCACAAGACCAGAGTAAACGGGTCTTCCCTTGACCTGGGTCATGTTCAGATGACTGTCAGTCAGCATCTCAAGGTTCTTTTCCATCTCTACGGACACAGAGGGCACATCTCCTCCTCGTCCCCGCTAAAGAGCTGATACCCCTTCATTCCAACACTCCAGTGACAGGAGTCATCCTGTCACATCTCCATGATGCAGGTTAGGTCACAGCCCTGCAGGCACAGCTATGTTCCAGCTCACACCCATCACCAGATGACACTGAGCAGAGCCTGGCTCCATCCTCCTGACACCCATCCCTCACATATTTATAGACATTAATGAGGTCACCCCTCAGTCTCCTCCAAGCTCAATAGACCCAGCTCCCTCAGCCTCTCCTCATAAGGGAGGTGCTTCACTTTCTTCATCAACCTCATTGCCCTACGCTGGACTCCCTCCAGCAGTTCCACATTCATCTTGAACTGAGGGGCCCAGACATGACCCCCAAAGCCCATCTCCAGTGTCCAGCGCTATCCCACTGCTGCCAAACAACATTCTGAATCTCACTATTTCCAGGACATCTTATTGTTGGGTTCTGTATTACTTAGAAATTAAGGTAGAATCTCAAGTGTCTACCTACAACATTCAAAAGCCAAGGTGTTTGTTTTCACTTGCACTATGCTCCCTGTCCATCCCAGCTGCAGCAGACTGCTGTCACACTGAACTGACACAACAACAAGCCCTCAAGTAGATGGGATAGTTCAAAAGAAGGTGACAGCCTCAAAGCAAAATACTTGCCCTCTCCTCACTTGTTACCAGACCTC
Organism: Rhinopomastus cyanomelas; assembly: GCA_013400115.1. Taxonomy (NCBI): domain Eukaryota; kingdom Metazoa; phylum Chordata; class Aves; order Bucerotiformes; family Rhinopomastidae; genus Rhinopomastus; species Rhinopomastus cyanomelas. Next base: position 930,303 of record VXBP01008587.1, read on the forward strand.
TGAACAAGGACTTAATGAATTACCACAGGCACACACAAAGCACCGCGTGGAAAGCATTAGAATGGGTCAAGATTAGATTAATACCAGGAACATATTTTCTCTTTTGTCCACATGTCCTTGAGTGTATGAAGCACCGTATCCAGCAGGATCATTATTCAGGTCTGTTTGCAGTAGATATCAGCATTAAAATAACTGCCTTCTCCTTCTGTGCTAGCTGCTGAATTCTAACGTGTTCTTCTCTGCCTTCATACCAGAAGTGACAAATTGTCTGACATTATTCTCTCCATGGCAAGTCCAAAATACTAAAATCCAAATGCATTCATTTCTAGGACTAGAAGTTTGTTGTCAGACATGTAGGAGGAGGACAAGAAGCACAGGAAGCGTATGGGGGACTTCAGTTTATGGTTCAACGCATCTCAGTCTGCACAGACCAAGAACCACAGACAAGTTTTGCCCTTCTCACAAGGAGGTAAAGGTTAACTTGAAAACCCAGTGAGCTGTGCTCCTTCGTGATGTCGGGTGAAGTAAGAACAGCAAATACTTATCAAGGGGAAATGGGTGCAAGCTGGAACATGGGAGGTTCCATATAAATATCAGAAGGAACTTGTTCACAGTGAAGGTGACAGAGCACTGGAACAGGTTGCCCAGGGGGGTTGTGGAGTCTCCTTCACTGAAGATGCTTAAAACCCACCTGGATGTGTTCTTGTGCTACTTGGTCTAGGTGATCCTGCTGCTGTGTCAGGGGGATTGGACTAGCTGATCTTTCAAGGTCCCTTCCAATCCCTAATGATTCTGTGATGATACTGCTAGTCAACACCTCCCCAGAACAGACCTATCCCCATTTTCCATGCAAACATTAACATCCTGATAACTACCAAGCAGAAACAGGTCATAAAGAAACAATCAGGAGCAGCAAGTTCTGCAAATATCTGGTTTCAACTGAGTCTATTTGATGCATCATTTGGGGGATTGGACTAGATGATCTTTCGAGGTTCCTTCCAATCCCTAATGATTCTATGATCATGCCCAAGGGAACTGAACAGTGTTCAGCTGCCCAGAAACCAACCTTAGAGTATGAATTCAAACATTTTTCTCCCCACTAGGTGCTTTAGAAACTTGTGCTGTACTTCTGAAAATACACACATGAAAATGGTCTTGTTAAACAGCTCTGAAATTAAGTGCCTTGTGCTTCCCTCTGTGGAGTAGTATAAATTTAGTCATTATTAGAATTAGTATAATTGTTCTCCAAGTGTTCTAGGAATAAAAGGTGAAATGAGCTCGGTGTCTGCTCCGTCATTCCCACGAGAACACGCTGCAGAAGGTAAGTCAGGCTGCAAGAGCAGGTGTGCTCAGGGATGCTGTGAAACACCAAGGGCTAGAGAGTAAGGCCACTGAAACAGAGCCTGGTGGACTCACCACCTCTGAGCCCAAACAGCTCGCAGATGGAGGAGGACATAAAAGCCTCACTGGAAGAACTTCCCTCTGGAGATGCCTACTGCTGTCTGCTGACTAGTGGAAGAGAGAAGCTTTCATTAAAATCACTGAAGCTGAAAGGAACTGATACAGGTCTTTGAGTTCTAGCTCCCTGTGGATACGTCCCTTCACTGACAAACTAGATCTCACCATGGTTATCGAGGCTGAAAGAGGAACAGAAGCAGCTGGTTTGAAACAGATACTGGTTTGGAAATACCACTGCAAAGCCAGATGAGGGACATCACCCAATCTCATCTGGGAGGTTCCTGAGTGTTCACCTAGCAGAACTATGAGTGCAAGCAGCACCGCTGCGACAGGAATGGATCTTCTTAATTAAGCTGAGGATACCCACAGCTTACGTCTTTCAACAGCCCACAAAAAATCACATCATTAGGTAATCTCAGGCAAGATTTTTGAAGCACACTTCCTGGTTTAGTTTCTTCCAGAAGCTACCTAGCTTGCACAGCTCAATGCCATGCTACATAGCAAACCGAAGCACACAGCCTGGGACATTAGAAATGTCCTTGTTTGTTGTGGTTGGGTTGGACGTGATGACCTTTGGAGGTCCCCTCCAACCCAGTACATTCTACAAGTCTATGATCTCTATCCTCTGATCCACACTGGCAGGAGTAAAATACAAAGACAAAAGCCAACTTGACTTAAACAAGGTGAGATCACAGCCCAAGCACTAAATATGATTTGGCCCTAACTCCAATGGACCAATCTTGTCTGTGTGTGTGCTCTGGATATCCAGCCCAAGCCAGCTGCTGAAGCACAGTGTGTAAACACATCAAAACAGCTGGGAAATGAATGGAATAGAGCCAGGACCCATAAACACAAAAACATTTAGGCTATGAAAACCCCTGCCCAGCAGAGAAGAAAGAAGTGCTGTAGCACAAATCTTCTACTGCTGTTCATAAGGTAGGTCTAACAGGAACGCCGATCCCTTCCCAGAAACCATTCCTTTACCTTGCCAAGGCAAAGGGAAGAAGAATGAGCTCACATGCAAGGCAAACACCTCAAGCTGAGGAGGTTCATTGCAGGCATTTTAAATGCAACCTTCTCCTTGGAAAACACTAGTGCTGGATATGCCCCCAGCAATTTTTCAGCCTCCCTCACCCCACTCCCAGCAGGGCTGAGCCATTGGTGAGCAGACCTAATGGCTACACTGCTCTCCATGCACAGTCCTCCAGCAGCCCAGGAAAGGACAGGAGCAAGAGACAGCACAATATGCAGCATCTGAGCTGAGGAATAGAAAAATAAAGACAATCACTGCTGCTCCTCCCTTTCCTGAGCAGAGAAGTCTTCCTCCCACTCTACAGTTTCTGTAGACCTTTTACATGTTCCAGCGACAGTAAGTAAAAGCACCTACGTCACAGAATCATCACAGAACATCAGGTTGAAAGGGACCTCAGGGATCATCTGGGCCAACCTTTCTTGGCCAAAAAGCACAGGTTAAACCTTGTGAGGATGACTGGGCTTCAACAAACTGCCTGCTCTATTTACACTTTGAGATATTCATTAAAAATCAACCACCAATTGACGGTGAAGTGACCCGTCTTGATAAATGCTAGACAGCAGAGGAAACCAGGAGAACTTTGCAGTCCCCCTGCCTTGCTGGATAGGGCCATCAGTCATTTTTAAGTGGCCATTTGTTACGTTGGTTTATCCGAGATATTTATAATCATAATGAATTGAGACAAAACCTCAAACTACAACCTCTTTGCCTGACAGTAATCTAAACTGAAAAGCACATGACAGAGAGGATGGATTGATACCCGCTGCACAATAACTCCCTTGAGACCAATATATTTTATCCTGTTCATGTTCCTAGTCATAATTATACGCCAAGGCTTCGATGAATGGTGCTACACGAGAAAGACCACTTCAGAGCAGTCACTCTCTAGGAAAACTGCATTTGATTGTAAAAGAGATGGAGGGGACTGATGACAATAAAACCAAATGCATCACCACACTGCTCCTAATATTCTTATTACACAAATCAAACTTCCTCAAAACACCTTTAAATACGTTTTTAAAAATACTAATTGTTATTATCACCAGGTTTTAAATGCATGAAAACAAGTACAGACTGAAAATGCAGTGAGTCCAAACTGCTTAAAAAACCAGGCTAGGTCTATAGTTAAATGAAACAGTGCAGGGAGCAATGGAGCACGGGCTGGCTCCTCCCCAGGTGCAGGACTTTTCCCTTTGCTGAACTTGCTGAGGTCCCTGCCAGTCCATTTCTCCAGCCAGCCAAGGTCATCCTGCTCGGCGTCCCTGCCCACGTTGCATCAGCTGGGTACGTACCGTCGCGCATCACTACGCGCGCAGCTGGCGGCTGAGAGGACCTGGACCCCCCTACGCTCTGCTCCACACAGCCAAGGGCACATCAGAGGCTGTGAGACTGCTGAGGTGAGCTCTGGAGAGTCCAAGACACACCTCCTTGTTCTGAGTCGCTCACTCCAAGCCAGTTTGCTCTCATTTGTTTGATTGTTTGGGTTTTTTAAGAGACTTGACACGTGAGCTACAGCTGTGAGACCGTGACACTTGTCAGGCTTATCACACAAACCTCTTCAAAATACAGGCAGTCGTCAGCTAAAACCACTGAATTCAATACAGCTCTGAGTTGCTTGTCATTAATACCTTAAACACCATCAAGCTTGATCACATGACCTGCCCAGGAGTATTTCCGCAAGCTGTTCATGCACGAGTGGGAGACTGCACCCTAGAGCACTTGTTAAGTGTAACCCAGACCTCTCCTTCCAATCTGAGCAACCTCTTCCTCCCTTCAGTTTTGCTCTCTGACCTCCTTCCAGTCCTGCCCTCTTGTTTTTGGGTTAAAGTCTTGATCTTTGTTTTACCCAGGACTTTGAGCTACAGCTCCTCCGTGTCAGTCACCCGTTTCCTTCTCTGGTCTCTCATCTCCACACCCCCACATTCAATCACTGTAGGCTGGAAAATGTAAACTTTAAACACCAGTTCAACAGAGAACTCAGCTCTGGATTCTGTTACCATTATTATGGAAAACACAGAAGCATCACAAACCATGTGCCTTCAATATACCTCATGGGGTTTATTTTGCATATTTCTTGGTTTTTTTCCGGGAAAGATGAGTCTGACCTCACGAGACAAAAAAATCTGTGTTCATTTCTGCATCAGTCGCACACATGTTTAGGTGTCAGCTGTTTACATAAAACAACACTTACGTGTATTGTGATACGGTCTGAGGCTGAGCAACAAAGCCCTGAAACCTGCCAATGTAACACAGATGACACAACCCAAGCTGTCTGGGGTTGTTGGCTGATGTACCAACAGCAAGCTGTCAAAACGTGGTTAGCAAAGCACCACTAAGCAAAAGGCTGAGGCAAGGTGCTGGGTGAAATCCAGTGCCTTTCCTGTTGGAGCCAGAACTTTACCAACTGATCATGAGGGATTGGAAGGGACCTTGAAAGATCATCTAGTCCAATCCCTCTGACACAGCAGGATCACCTAGACCAAGTCACACAGGAACACATCCAGGCGGGTTTTAAACATCTCCAGTGAAGGAGACTCCACAACCTCCCTGGGCAGCCTGTTCCAGCGCTCCGTCACCCTCACTGGGAAGAAGTTCCTTCTCAGATTGATGTGGAACCTCCTATGTTCCAGCTTACACCCATGGCCCCTTGTCCTATCATTAGATGACACCGAGCAGAGCCTGGCTCCATCCTCCTGACGCTCACTTTTAACGTATTTATAAACATTAATGAGGTCACCCCTCAGTCTCCTCTTCTCCAAGCTCAAGAGACCCAGCTCCCTCAGCCTTTCCTCATAAGGGAGGTGCCCCACTTCCTTCATCATCCTCGTTGCCACACTCTCCACCTCTATTGCTTAAGTTTTCTGGAATCAGTCTTCCCAGAAGAGGAATTTTTAGCCTCAGACTTCAAATTCCTTCACATAACCACATTTCTTTTCTTGCTCAGCAATGATTTAATCGTGGTGCTCTCCTAACAGAAAAGATTAACAGCTGGATTCAGAGCCCTACGTTCGCAAAGGCTGCCAAACACAAAACATGCGAAGAAGTAACTCACTGTTTCCATCCTTATCTACACATATTTCACACAGCTTCCCCATGATTACTGTGGGATGACATCAGAAGGGCATGAGAGAGTGGAATTATGGCTGAACAAGAGGTCACCCTGTTGTCCCTTCTGCCACCACTCCCCATTGAACCAGACAGGCAAAAGCAAAGAGAGAGGGAACAGAGATACAGAGCTACTAGTGCTGTATCTCTCGTGCAACTTGTCTTTCCAAGACACTTGGGAAAAGACCTCACGAGTCCAATAGCCTTGTGTGTTTGCCTGATGTGGAAGCCCTCCCTCATCTGTACAGACTGATTATGACAGGTCCTCTCGATGACCTGGGAAATCCTTAACTCTTCTGCCCTGCTGACCTAAGACAGTCTGGCCCAGTTGCTCTTCAATTCAACGTAAAACGTTACCACGCTACGGTAGTTCTACTCCACGCTGTCTTCTAGACACCATTAGGAGTCTGCTGTAGTCTAATGGTATCAAGAGATGGCTTACAGAAAATTAGTGTGGTCTTTGCACCCTCTCACACAGAGCCTCCCCAAGTCTGCAACATACACAGTTTTATCAATGCAGTTGTGGAAGACACGAGCAAGGTTTGGATGGCACCAGTTTTTCACTCTGCTGTTCATAGCCAGGAGGTCTGAGCAGGGAAGTGCTCGGTTGCCCATAAGATGAGCCCTACAGAAGCTATGGACAGCAGCTGCCAACACATCACCAATCAAGTCAAAGAGAAATTCCTTAAGACTTCGTGCACTGGTTTTAACAGACAACAGCTGCTTGTTTGTACCTGAGCATACGAGTCCCTGATCCCACAGAGAATTCACATACGTTACTGCAGAGCTACTAACACCTCTTGGTGTCCCTATGTGGGTTTAAATTTGCTTCCTAGAGGCTGAAGGTGCTTTCTGGGTCCTGTTCTATGGATTCTTCTGAACTAAAGATTGTTTCACCAGCTGTTATTTCAGGAGCCTGGATATAAGGACTAAGATGATTCTCTCAAGTCCAATGCTGCTCGTGAATCCAGAATTAGCTGGGATCAGCATGTCCACTACCTATTGTAAACACCAAAAATGGGTACCCAGGAAGAAATTCAAGTAAACTCTTCAGTATCCAAATCAATTGCTGACAAACTGGAACATTTCTGAAACAGTAGGAGATTGTGACTGAGATAAATAAGGATCTTTGTCCTCCTGAGCTACTTTAATCATGTTAGCAGGACTAGGGACTTACATGTCTAGTGTTGAACTGACACTGTGCTTCTGAAACACACCTGGGATTTTTGCTGCGTTTTAGATTGTTCCCACTCCTGGCCACGACTCAGGGGTTGAAGAAAGCTCTACAGGAAAGATGCTTCCTACAATAACATAAGAAACCCCTCCTTGACTAGTAGAGTTCCAGAATGCCTAATTTAATTGAGCTGCTGTGCAGAATCCCACTGGATGATGCAGAATCCCAGAGAATCACAGAATGTCACAGGCTGGAAGGGACCTCACGCTGCATTCCACTGGATTTGTCATTACAAGTGATTTGCTCCAGTGCAAACCCACAGCCAGAGTCTCTGTGTAAACAGCCTTGGCAGGAATTGGTTAAGGCAGCATCCCAACCAAAGCCTATAGTTCACAGTCACCTACAGGTCACGCTGACAGACGTCAAAGTCTACTGAACTTTACAGACTTATGAAGCATAACAAAGTCATAAAGTCAGTAAACAGCTTCCTCCTTTTTACCTAGTGCAGAAGAAGTATGTTGTAAGACAGCCACCTCTCTGTAAGAAAACAAACCATCCATCCAGATACTTTTAAAGATACCACATCCCACTGGACTTCCCAAAGAGCATCTGTCAATGTGGCATCTCAGTGCTGCTCCACAGCATCCTAAGCTTCAATTGGAAGACAATACTTCTCATTCTCCCTTTACCCATGCACATAGGAGTAATGAGTATTCAAACATCTGGCTTCAAAGGAATTCCCCAGTTCCTTTACATGCTGCTAGTTTTCCTTTGAACATTTAGGTTTGCTCAGAAACTGTCGTGTTACAGCTGTGTTAAGCTATAGCATTTTTCTCCCTGAAAGCAAATACAGCACATGAAGCTCAAACCAGTTATTTAATCTATGATGTTTGGCAGCACAATGTAAGCTTTTTATAATACCAGTAATACCTGTAACACAGGTATTGTTACTGTAAAAATGTCCACCAACCTTTATAGCTTTCCTCTTCATATGAAAGTTCACTCATCCATTCGTCCCTAGGTCCACGTCAATCCTGAAAAAGGAAAGATAAAATAGTTTAACTGATGTATTGTCTTAGAAGTTCATTAATTCCTCAAATATTATTGTACATGTGAATTCAAAAACTAGCCATGGGCAGCTGCTCCAGAGTACAATGGAGGTCAGAAGAACAAACAGTAAGTTTACAAGCACTTCAGATAAAGCCAGATAAATAAGACAAAAAACATACTGGAGAAAGCCTAATGCTTCCTTTTAACTAATGATTTCAGTTAGTGCTCTCAGTGTTCTTAATTTCTGAGATGCTACTTGAGGACACTACATTCCAACTGCTTTAATTAGCTTTAAAGACCTACTCCATACCAGCAACCTGCATTTGCATGAGTAAACCTTTGAGCAGCTACTAAGTGCATCCATTCTTCACTGGTATTCATGGAATCAAAGACTCCTTAGGGATTGGAAGGGACTAGATGATCTTTCAAGGTCCCTTCCAGTCCCTGATGATTCTGTGACTCTGTGACCTCAAAAGACCATCTAGTCCAATCCCCCTGCCACAGCAGGATCACCTAGACCAAGTCACACAGGAACACATCCAGGTGGGTCTTTAACGTCTCCAGTGAAGGAGACTCCACAACCACCCTGGGCAGCCTGTTCCAGTGCTCTGTCACCCTCACTGTGATTTCTCATGGATATGAGATGGGCTAGAACGAGGGGCACTGGGTACAAACCACAACACAGGAAGTGCCACCTCAGTATCAGAGCAAAGTTCTTTATGTGAGGGTGACAGAGCACTGGAACAGGCTGCCTGGGGGGCTTGTGGAGTCTCCTTCTCCGAAGGCTTTCAAAACCCACCAGGCATGACTTTCTGTGTGGACTGACGTGGGTGATCCTGCTTTGGTGGGAGGGGGGCTTGAACTTAGGTGATCTCCAAAGGTCCCTTCCAACTCCTGACTTTCTGTGATGAATTTAGTTAAGATTCCATGTGAATCTAGGGAAGGAAAATATACGTCCACACGTAAGTACTACGTTATACTTCTGGGAGGTTCCTTCAGGTTTAAGAAAACATACTGATCCACTTGTCTAACTTAGTTAAGGGGAAAAAAATCCCCAAAATTTAAATAACAGACAGAACATCTTAAAACTCTCTCCAGAACACATGCACGTAAGTGGAAGCAAACACAACTTGCATATGCCTCTCCTAAGCACGGAAATGGTGTGAAGCCAGGATCCAAATCCGCTGTCAGAGTTTTTGTAAACAATCTGCCGTTATTTTTGTAGAATTCAAAACAAGGTCATCTTCAAATCACAGTGGAACATCACCTGCCCTCTTCGAAATCACAGCCTAGTTTTTTCATTACTGCTGCATATGTGACAACACGACTGACAAGTTTCCAAACACTAAACAAATTCTTACACCAAAAACAAGAGAAGAAGCTCCCTTAAGCAGATTAAATTCGTAAATATTCATATACTGTGCTACTGTTATACAGTCTAAACACTACACAATTTTATTTTGAAGACAATACTTAAGCTAACTGAAAAAATAAAGTTACAAATAATCTCAATTTATAGGTTGTGAAGCTATCACAAACACTAATGTAACCAAATGCAACTAAACACTGGAGGCTTCCAGCATGCAAACTGCTGTGGACCTCAGCCTCGATGAATCTTGTAGACTGTCTCCTTTTAGTTGTTTAATCCTCCTTGGGCACTACCTTATTAATGTTTATAAATATGGGAAGAGTGGGTGTCAGGAGGATGCAGCCAGGCTCTGCTCAGTGTCAGCTGATGATAGGACAAGGGGCAATGGGTGTGAGCTGGAACAGAGGAGGTTCCACATCAATGTGAGAAGGAACTTCTTCTCAGTGAGAGTGACAGAGCACTGGAACAGGCTGCCCAGGGGGGTTGTGGAGTCTCCTTCTCTGGAGACATTTAAGACCTGCCTGGATGTGTTCCTCTGTGACTTGGTCTAGGTGATCCTGCTCTGTCAGGGGGATTGGACTAGCTTTTCTTTCAAGGTCCCTTCCAAACCCTAATGTCCTGTGATTGCTTCAAAATTTCCACTTCATGAAGTAGATTTTCTTTCCCTCTTTTTTAAACAGCATCTTGAAGAACCACCTTTACATTTCAAGACGTTGCCTCTCTGTGCTCATGTCCAAAACCAGGACAAGTGGACCAGGTTTTTCACACCCTGGACTTACACGATGAGATTATCTAACCTGAGCAGGATACTACTCAGTCATCAAGTGCTTTAAAATTAACAGATTCAAAAGCTCTGTGAGGTGTCTCAAAGAAAAGCAGTGTTTTAGCTGTAATCATTTCCAGTTCTCCACATTTTCTCATCATTACTCTTTCTCATCATTACTCCTCCCTACATACAGGGACACACACACACACACTCCGACAAGACAACTTCACCTCAAGTTACACACGAACACTGAAGCCCTCTTCGGCTACCACGGCCATGGCGACTGAGCAAACACGGGACGTGTTTCCAAGCCACAAGCACACTGCTATCCAACTCGCCACAGTTCAGTTGGTTTTACCTCTTCAAGCCATGTACAACAGCTATCCCCATGAAAAGCAACTTATTAGCAGTGATAAATAACTGGGTTTGCTTCTTAATACCCTTCAGGTCGGCACAATTTATCAAGCACTGCATTACCCGTGTCCAGGCATCACTGGGGGGCTGTCCTCCATGGAAGGGTTTTTGCTTGTCCTCATTACCAGGCAGAAGCAAGGTACACCACAAGCTTCAGCAGTGCTACTGTTCCACAGTGCTGCTCTACCAGGATACACACTGCTTGGGAGGCAGGACAGCAGTTGTATCTCCTAGCACTTCCCAGATGGAGGACAGAAGCCCAAGTAGAAGGAGTGAGTGGAGGCAAGTGCAAGGCCATGGCAGAAGGCGAGCACCACTCTTGCCTGCCTCACCTTCCCAGTTGCCACTGAGAAATAGATATGAGCCTCTCCTAGAAGACAGCCAGTCTAATAAGGATATAGATGATAGGCAACCTATTTTGGAGGTCCTAGCATAAATCTGAGAGGTCTTCCAGTAATATGACAACCTCCTTCACAAAGAACAAGAGAAGGGTCCTAGTTATAGGAGACTCGCTCCAGAAAGGGACTGAGGGTCCAGTATGCAGAGCTGACCCTCATCATAGGGAAGTTCTGAAGTCTACCTGGAGACCAGATGAGGGACATCACTGGGACACTTGCTAACCTGGTGAGATCAGCTGACTGTTACTTTGATTACCTTGGGTCTAACCCCCTGGATCTCTTCAAACCAAATTCAATACCACTGTAACCGAAACACGCCCAAACAAGTTGCCACAAAGTTGTCTGTAAAATTAAAAAAAAACCCAAAAAACCCAAACCCACAATAAAAAAAAAATTAACCCTAAACCCCAAAAGTCCAACATAAGCCACTGTGCCACCAGCAGCCACCACAAGCTGCAAGATGAACTGGGTAAAGCAGCTTTAACTGCAGTTTAAGCACAACGGCTGTATTTTTATAGCTGTCTTAACCACAGGTGCACTCCCTATCGTAAACAACCTGTTGTTGTCCTGTTGTAAACAGCCACAGCCCAAGTTTGTTTAGTCCTCAGCTGAAGTTTGCGGTAGTCTTTGTGATTTCAGTTCAAACCAGGCAAGTGAAGTTACTTGCCTTAAGATGCCAGCCCCCCTCCGCCAACATCTTTGTTGCTCTGACATGGTGTCATAACAAAAATATCTTAAGCTGCTCAAAATATTTCTGAAAATTAACTTAATGCTTCAACTTCTGGTTTTCACTGGTATTTTAATAAGAGCCAAGAGAAGCAGGAGGCAAAGAGTGGGATGCTTGTTGCTAGGCAATACCTAGCTCTCCTGAACTCCTACAGACTGAAATATTTATCCAGACTCCCACGAAGAATGACATCTAGCACAGAGAAAGAAGAGACGCACACGCTCACTGAAGGACGTGATGATTCAAGGCAAGAAGTCGAAGCTCTGCCACCAGCTCAGTCCCCGGGGTATCTGAGCTGAGGAGACTGCAGTCTGGAACGGGTGGATGATGCAGCTCCTCCTGAACACCTACCCTTATTCTAGCTGAGCCTTATGGGGTGATGTCTCCAAGATGTTTGCACCAAACCAGAAAGATCTCAGTGCCACCATGCTCTCGGCAGCACCTAAGCACAAATACAGGCTGGGCAGCGACTGGCTGCAGAGTAGCCCTGAGGAGAGGGACTTGGGGGTGCTTGTGGGTGAAAAGATCAGTGGGAGCCAGCAGTGTGCACTTGTGGCCCAGACGGCAAACTGGATCCTGGGCTGCAGCAGGAGAAGTGTGGCCAGCAGGTCAAGGGAGGTGATTCTCCCCCTCTACTCCGCTCTGGTGAGACCCCACCTGGAGGACTGCGTCCAGTTCTGGAGCCCTTATTACAGGAGGGATGTGGAGATGCTGGAGCAAGTGCAGAGGAGGGCCACGAGGATGATCAGAGGGCTGGGGCAGCTCTCCTGTGAGGCCAGAGTGAAAGACTTGGGGCTGTTCAGTCTGGAGAAGAGGAGGCTCCCAGGTGACCTTATTGTGGCCTTCCAATATCTGAAGGGGGCTACAAAAAGGCTGGGCAGGGACTATTTAGGATGTCAGGTAGCGACAGGACTAGGGGCAATGGAGCAAAGCTGGAGATGGGTAGATTTAGAGTGGATGTGAGGAGGAAGTTCTTCACTGTGAGAGTGGTGAGAGCCTGGAATGGGTTGCCCAGGGAGGTGGTGGAAGCCCCGTCCTTGGAGGTGTTTAAGGATGGGATGGATGAGGCTCTGGCCAGCCTAATGTAGGGTGGGGTGTCCCTGCCCATGGCAGGGGAGTTGGAACTGGATCATCCTGTGGTCCCTTCTAACTGTATGACTTGGTCTGGGTGATCCTGCTGTGGCAGGGGGACTGGACTGGATGATCTTTCCAGGTCCCTTCCAATCCCTAATGATTCTATGACTCCATGCTCACTGCACTGCACAGCCGTGTCGCATTCCCGCTGTCTGCTGTTTATTTCCCCAAACAATTATACTCCAAGAAAGCAAGAAAGAAAACTGCAGCTGGCCAGATGTGGATGAACAAGTCATTAACTGAACCTCTGTGCCATGCCCCTCCCCCTCCACCCTTTAGGAGGTTTATAAAATGATTAAACCTTCAAGGAGTGCTTACAGAGTCTTTCAGTGGAGGCTTAGAGGAATAAACACTGCTCTTTACAGGGTCTCTTATTGGACATTAATGAATTATCGTGAATTGAACAGCCTCAAGGGTAAGTCCCAGACCTTTTAGGCATTAAAAGACGAACTTCAAGAAGTCTTTGTCCGCCACAGAACTTCAGAGCCTGGTTTGACAAACATAATTAAATGATTATTTAATCATCGTTTCAGAGAATTATTACTCTGCGAAAGACAATGTGTTCCAGCAATATTTATGATGGTATGATTCAAAAACCCCAGCCCTGCAACTGTATTTATGCACAGAGATTGAATTGGATGCATGCACACTGCTGCACCGTGAAGGTAAAACCAAGAACTAGTTAAAATCTGGTGAAGGAATTGAATCCTCAGCTGTCTGGGTTTAGGAATAACCAGTGGTCAATGTAGAAGAGCGCAGTCAATTGCAGGGAGTGGTGGAAAATGCTCTCAGAATTTTTATCCTAAAAGTAGTTGTTATCTTTGACACTCTCAATGGCTTGAACGGATAGCTCTGAAACCTCACTACTCCCTTCACAACTCTTGTTTAAATAGAACAGCATTGGGTTTTGTCAGCTCTAAATAAAACTACATTTTGATAAACACAGTCACACATCACTCTGGACAGCCGCTTTGACGCGCGGAAACGTTCACGTTACAGTCCCTGACTGACTGACTGAACCACCTCACCCTCGTGCACAGTTCAGACTCCACAGTGATTTATCAGCCCCTACACAAAGCCTAAGGACCTGCTGGGCCTTTTCTAACAAGAATTACAATTTCATACACATATATATTTATACACACATACACACGCATGAACCAGGCACAACTACAGCCACAAATCTCTTAGTGAATTGATTAAGTAGTTTTTGCAAATAGTAGTCTTGAAGAATGTGCTGAAAGCACACGTCCCAATACATCATCCAAACAACTCAGGGTTTCCAGCCAAGCTGTAAAACGTAACCTAAATTTCTGACCCCCTAAAGAACTGAGTTTTAGAAGTGGAATTTTTCCCCTTGCGTTCAGATTTACTTTTTCCCCTTGTTTTCAGACTTTCTTCAGCAAATAGCACATCACTGCGATCCTGTGATTACTCTCCACATAACGACTACTTAAGATTTCTTCTTGCATGAGCTGATGAGCATCAGAAAGAAATTTTAAAACAACAACATTTACAAACTAGTTATTCCTTATTGCAGGTTGGAATAATGTATGTTGTCTTTAAGATCACAGGATGCTTTGACTCAGAAGGTCTCTCAAATTTCAAGGCCCATGCAATGAGCAGGGACATCTCCAACTAGATCAGGTCGCCCAGAGCCCCATCCAGTCTGACCCTACATGTTTCCAGGGATGGAGCTTCCAACACCTCCTTGTTCAACATGGTCCAACGTTTCATCACCCTCATTGTAAAACATTTCTTCCTTAGATTTCATCTAAATTTACCTTCCATTAGTTTAAAACCATCATCCCTTGTCCTGTCTAGAAGGCTGACCCCATCTTTCTTACAAGCCCTGCTGAAGTACTGAAGGGCTGTGGTCAGGTATCCCTGGAGCCTTCCCTTCTCCAGCTTGTAGCGGGTTGAAACAAAGGGCTGCTGCCTTTCTTGGCCAAGGCATCCCTTATCCTGGGTTGGAAAAAGGCAGCCTGGCCACATGGGCTCTTTCTGGAGTGGTGTCTGCACCATTACACACACCAACCAGCCCCTGGATAAATCTATCAGGCAGTGAAGCAGCCTGAGGAAACAAAAGAGGTTTATTAAATCCATATACAAGATGAGGAAGAAGAAAAGCCCAAACAGATGAAGCAAACAAAACAGAAACTGCTTCACAACATCATTACACACATTCTGAGAAAAAATGGGCAAAGAATTATGCAGTGGTCTTTGGCTTCAGATGGGCTCCTCGGGGGGAAAGGGACACACACTGCAGCAAAAAAATGGAGCCACCTCCAGAATACTCCAAACCCCTATTTCTCAACGTTCTACCAAGGGTTTAAGAGTCACAAGTCCTTTCAGCTTCTTGCATGGACAGCTCAGCCAGCTGAAAAAGCAAACACCCCTCTGGGCTCCTCACTTACTCAAACGTTTCCCAGTCTTTTTCACTCACAGCCATGACAATAGCTTCTTTTCCTGCTGTTCAGTAAGTCTACATGGTGGTGACCATCCAGCCAAAGATGGTGGCAACCACCCAAAGATGGCACGACTACCTGGCTCGGCCATGTGGCAAAAACAAAACGACAGCTGCAACAGCAAACCAGCAGGAACCCTCCTCCTCCAAGAGCTCCAGGAGCTTTCCTCTTCACTGCTACCTCACCACTCTCATGTCTTCAGGCTTGTGATGGCCAGCACAGTTTGGCTCTGCTCGGCACAGAGGAGGGAATCGGTGCTGGTGGCTTCACACTGCACCCAGACACCTCACGGAAAGGGCTGCTGGCACAGGCGGCGCTGCCACCCTCATGGCTTTCGCGGCAGTGGACGAGCAGGACCAGAGCTGCTCTGCCCCTGGGGAAGGGGACCAGATCCTGCCCCCGCTGTGGTAGCTCCATCCCCAGAGAGGGTTCCAACAGAGGGGAAACAGCAACAGTTCTCACTTCTAAAGGGGAACTTTTCTCCTGCCCCCTCTTGGCCCCAGTTTCACCGGGAGAGGGTGGCTTGCCTCACCCTTCCCTCCTGCTCCTGTTTCTCAGAGGGGAGGGAGATGGGGGCAGAAACAAAATGCTGTTTGTTAGCTGCAGAGAAGCACAGTGCCAAACCATCACCAGGATGAACAACCCCAACTCTGTCAGCCTGTCCTCACAGCAGAGGTGCTCCATCACTCTGATTAACAGTGAAGTGAGAAACCCAAAGGCAAGTACCCACAGGAAAACTACTGGTACTTCAAACAGGGTAAGAGGGGAGAGGCTGGCCAGTGATTCTTCTGTATCATTACAACAGGGAAAGGGATCAAAGACCAGCCTCTCCAGCAGAGCTTTCACTGAGAGACCAGATTGACTTTAAAGATCACAGAGAAAATTACTTAACCATAATATTCTTATTTTACCTTGCTAATAAGGATCAGCATTACCAAATGCTATCACCCACTCCCCCTCTTCTCGCTCAATACCTTTCCTCAGAGTAGGTCTAGAGTCAAGCCAGCACTACTTGTGGTACAGGCAGCAGTACTCACGCTCTGTTCTCCAAGTTGCACGATCATCTTCATTTATATTCTAACCCACACAACAATAAAACAAGGATTTGCTTTATTTCTCATTAAGAGGCTGCTGAATCCCAGAGATCATCAGAAAAAACAAGCAATCCTTGCACTTGTAGGCAGTTACAAATGACGTAGCCAGAGCTTAAGGACAGAGCCACCAGCATCCTTAGGGACAGAGTCAACAGCATCCTTAGGGACAGAGTCACCAGCATCCTTAGGGACAGAGTCACCAGCATCCTTAGGACACTCAGTGAAGCACTACTTTCTGTGTGGACCCTGCATCTGATGAGTCTTGTGGTGATTAAAACTTTACAACCACCTGATCTAAGGGAGGGTGGCTGAACACCCAAGGGTGACACAGGCTGAAAAGAACAAACACAACTCTGCTGTAGAGTTGTACCACAATCTGCTCTCAGTCAACCCCGTCTTAGAGAGCATCCTGTGGTTTTGGTGACAGGATGTGAACTGGAGACCTATCCTGCAACAAAGTCCAAAACACACAAACTCTGAAAGAGATTAATTCTGTCTCAGACAGCAAAGACTTCCCTTATGAGGATCAAAGTTTTGGAGAGAGTCTCCTCATAGCTGCCTTCAGAGGGAACACCAGGACAATGGAAAAATCACAGTAGGAAGAAAAAAATGCAGCACTGTTTATAAGTAGTAGCTTATATAAACCCTGGCACATCTTCTCCTTTTATACTGTGCACGATGCTGTGAAGAAGTTCAGAGAACCCCAGTAACCATCACCCCTCTGAGGACAAAACACTGCACAGCTTTCCCCCAGCCGCGGTGTCGGGTGCACGCTGCCAACTTTCACAGAACAAGCACAGCCAGAATCAGCCGTGCCTACTGAGCTTCTTTTGACCAGAAATAAAACTGTTCCCACAAGCAGCAGAGACAGCTGAACAAGCTGTAAGTGCATGTATCACCAGAAGGTAGATGTAGAATCAGTGCTGATGGCCCCACGGCTGCCACGGGCAGCAAAAGCCAACACTTCATTTCACCATGCCCCAACCTGGAGATGGTCTGATTCTTCAAAGAGCCCACTGACCTTCCTGTGCAAGTCCTGCCTCATTCATCAGCACAAGCTAAGTTAGCAAAAAACCCATCATAGAATCATTAGGGATTGGAAGGGACCTCGAAAGATCATCTAGTCCATCCCCCTGCCACAGCAGGATCACCTAGACCAAGTCAAACTCCTCAAACCAACTTATTTTGCTCCTCCAAAACAGAGGTGGCAGAATAAGCATGAGGCAGCAGTGCCTCTCTTCTCCCGAGCGACAGGACAAGAGGAAATGGGGTTAAGTGTCGCTGGAGGAGGATCAGATTGGATATTAGGAAAAATTTATTCACTGAAAGAGTGGTGGGGCCTTGGAACAGGCTTGCCCAGGGAAGTGTTGGAGGCACTGTCCATGAAGGTGTTTAAAAAATGGGTAGACATGGTGTTTCAGGAGATGATTTTTGGTGGTTAGGGATTGTAGGGTGGATGGTTGGACTTGATGATCTTGAAGGTCTTTTCCAACCTTGATGATTCTGTGACTGACCTCTCTAGCTAACAGCAGCTAAGAGAGGACAGGGTGCCAAAACTTATCCCAAAGCTGGGGGAAAAAAAAATCAGCAAAGAAAGCCAGGCAAATGCTGTTCCAAGCTGTGAAACCCAACCATCCTCATGTCCAGGCACTTCCAAGAAAAAAGTTGAGCAGTTAAATGCACCCTGTTCTACCTCACGAGCAGTTTACACTCAGCTCCTGCCTTTGCTCAACCCAGAGTTGCATCTCATGGCTGCATTCATGTCACTTTGGGACCCTTATTTTGCTCTCTGTTAGACATGAACCAATAAATCATATTTTTAGTAGAAAAGGACATGGTATCTATGTATATGAAGGTGGGGGTTCATACTCAGGCTCTAAACCAGAGGCACTATGTGACAGCAGTGATACTATTAATCAGTTTAAGGAGTCTATTTGGCTGGCATCCTATGAATGTGGCTGATGAATGTCTGTTTTAATAGGAAGGTACACTCTCTAAAATTGATCAACTGACCACAAGTGTTTCCATTAATAATTTTTAATGTCTTTTCTCCTAGCCTGCCCTTTAAAGAAAGTGCAGCCTGGCATTACTACTACTAATTATCCCTCAGCGTATCACAGCCAAAAAGCTCAAAAAAGGAAGAAGTCCAACATCTGAGTACACAATAATAGAAATATATTTGCTTCTCCCCCATCTGACAGTTCCCTCATCACTTAGACTTTTTTGGGAGGCAGGAGGGTGTTGAGGAATAATTCAATGTACCATGTCATTTGATATTCCAGGGGGATGCATTAATCTGCAGATCTATGTATTTAAATGCCAAAGGCAGAAGTAGCCTGATTTCCAAAGGTGATTTGTACTTTCCAGTGTCCTACCGAGATCACTGCAGCAGCCTGCAGGACTCACCATCTGCATGTGCTTATTTCATTCTGCAGAACATGGACAAACACCTCCCCTAACCATGGCTCAGCAATTACTCACACTCACTGCCCACAAACTATAACCTGAAGAATAACTTTAACAGATAAACTTTGTGCCAGTTGACCTGCAGGCACCTACACCTGCGTTAGGTGTTGCTCATGGCTCTGCAGCTAAAAGAGGTGGAGGCAGTGCAAGGGTCTAAGCTGCTGTCATTGCAGTCAGGGCAGCAACTGCTCTTGATCAAAAAGTTTTTTAAATAAAATGGTACTTAGATCCCTGCAGAATGAAGAGTATTTACTACAGGTCTTCACAGAACCACGGAACATTAGGGATTGGAAGGGACCTTGAAAGATCATCCAGTCCAATCCCCCCACCACAGCAGGATCACCTAGGTCACGTCACACAGGACCATATCCAGGTGGGTTTTAAAGGTCTCCAGAGAAGGAGACTCCACAAACCCCCTGGGCAGCCCCTTGAAGACCGGCTCTGAATGGTCTTCAGTGCTTTGTTTTTTTAAACAAGTCTTGGGTTCCTCTGTTGTCCTCATAAAACCCTCCAACTTTAAAGTCATCATTTTTAAGGTAGCCAAGCAGAGTTGGAAAAGAATCTCATTTTTCACCAAATATTTAATTTAAAAAAAAAAAGTAGTAACGAGAGCTGGTGAAATACTAAGGTGAAGAAGGCTCAGCAACACTGCCCACACTATGCTTCCTGCACACCACGATGATCCACAGAACAAGAGAACACTGCTCATCACTACGATGCACAAAAATTACAAACAAAATCAAAAACTAAGGATGGTGAGGAAGTCACATTGCTTGGTTTGCTACACTAGGAAGGAAAGTGCTGTGAAGAAACAATTCTGTACCGCATGGAGGAAAACACCACTTCAAAGACCAAGGAGTTCCACCTTGGAGCTTGTCCAGGCTGGCTACTCCACTACTAACCCCAGTGAAACCAATCAATATCAAATCCATTCTTGCACCACTCCTGCTGCAAGCTAGCAAGTGGACTCTCTGTATTTAATTATCTCTAAGGGAAGAGGGTTCAACAAATAAATTAATAAACACATTCATATATAATTTAGTAGCAGTAAAAAACAAACACCAGAGGAGATGACCCTTGAGAAACTTTCCACCTCCTAATATTCCAGATGTAACAGGAAAACACCTTAGATACAACAATACAGACTGTTTGGAATGAAGCGTGCCTCTGGCAAAGCTCAACGACTTCTAATCATAGAATCATTAGGGACTGGAAGGGACCTGAAAGATCATCCAGTCCAATCCCCCTGACACAGCAGGACCACCCAGACCAAGTCACACAGGAACATAAGACACCCAAAACTACTCCTGGCTTATCACCATAATTCATAACCTCTCCAAACCATCCCAACTCAGAAGAACGTGAATGAGGTGAAGAACTACTCTTAGCACTTTGCTGAGAATCAAGGTCAGCAACCCCTTGAAAATCAAAGCTCCTGTTTTTGTGTCAATTCTCTTTGATGACAGGTTACAGCTGCCATAGTACACGATTTAAACTGCTAAACAAAGTGGTTAAACTAAGTGGTAGTAGGGAAAAAGTTGCATCTGGGGCTACATCCATCCTTGACTTAATGCCAGGAATACACCTCCCTATTTTGAAACTCTGAGGGAGCTCCCAAATTGCATTAACTGTTGAAAATATTCCTGTAATTTGATTAACTGAGAGATAGCAAACACAGCTTTTGCTGTTGTAGTTATATTGATTTCAAGTGGTTGCCCTTCACGCAACCACTTCAAGCACTGTCAGTATCACAGAACTCCCGTAAGACCATTCCCTTAACTCCCTTCAGTCACACCAGTTCTTCTTTCCACATTACCCAACTACATGTTGTAGTTGTTCAGATCTCAAGCCTCAAGTGTCCTCCTATCTCTCTCAGGTTCACGATCCCTATGACTGTCCTTAGGACAAAGCCACCACCAGACTGCTTCCACTGACATCTGGCCCAAGGAAGAAAATGCTCCCCTTTCAACCACCAGATCTGCCTCCTTTACTGCCAGGGCTGACTTCTGGTGAGTGAGCTGGCACTGCTGGGCACCAAGCCCTCCAAACCCCTCAAGCACGGCTGGGCCAGGTGTTGGTTCAGTAATTGGCACCTCCAGCCACAAACTTGAGGCATGTGGGGCTCTGTTCACACCCCAGAGAGCCAGCTGTCTCATGCCCCACTGCCTTACGCTTGGTGGCTGCAGAAGATGTTTAAATTATGATCAGAAACAAGGCAGAGAGGAGCTTATGAACCCAACACTCCTCCACGTAGTTCTCAACTACACTCACGCAGATGATCCTGATTTTTCCATAATTGAGTGTGGGGTGCTAAGGATTTTGGAAAGAGCCTGAAACTGCCTGGATGTGTTCCTGTGTGACTGGATCTAGGGGATCCTGCTGTGGCAAGGAGATTGGACTGGATGATCTTTCGAGGTCCCTTCCAATCCCTAGTGTTCTGTGATTCTGCAGTCCCCTTACCACAGCGACCACTTCTTTCATTTGTGGACTATAGATCCACCATAGAATCATAGGGGATTGGAAGGGACCTCGAAAGATCATCTAGTCCAGTCCCCCTGCCACAGCAGGATCACCTAGACCAAGTCATACAGTCAGTCAGGGTTAGAAGGGACCACAGGACCATCTAGTTCAAACTTCCCTGCCATGGGCAGGGACACCCCACCCTAGATCAGGCTGGACAGAGCCTAAACCAGCCCAGCCTTAAACAACTCCAAGGATGGGGCTTCCACCACCTTCCTGGGCAACCCATTCCAGGCCTTCACCACTCTCACGGTGAAGAACTTCCTCCTCACATCCACTCTAAATCTCCCCATCTCCAGCTTTGCTTCATTGCCCCTGGTCCTGTTGCTACCTGACATCCAGCACTATTCCAACAACAACCCTCTCGCAGTTTCACCGAGACTGGCTTTATTCTCATCCATACAGCAAATCCTGCTGTTTAATCCACCACTAACTATGAAAGAGAACAGGCTGCCCAGGGAGGTTGTGGGGTCTCCTTCACTGGAGATGTTTAAGACCCACCCGGACATGTTCCTGTGTGACTTGGTCTGTGTGATCCTGCTGTGTCAGGGGGATTGGACTAGATGATCTTTCGAGGTCCCTTCCAATCCCTAATGATTCTAAGTTTGGGGGGTTGGGGTAGTTATAAAAAAGATAATTATTTCTTATACATCCTGAATTGTCCTTCTGATTATTCATGAATTCAAACACTCTCACGGGTCGATGAGTCTGTTCCCCATATTTTTGAACTTGCAGTATGTTGCATTCACTGCTATCAGTGTAGACGGCCGGTGCTCCCACCAAAACAGAACCAGTCGCACGTGATGCTCACCTACTGAAGAGGTTCTCAAAGACAAAGCAATGATAAAAAAATCACCACAGATTAATATTAACTCAGTTAATAACGCCACCATGCACAATCAAACACCTGACACTGGTCCAGAGGCAGGCAGCAAACTCTGACACGTTGCAGTGTCAAGATGTAGACACAATCGTCTTTATAGATTGAGGAACCCTGCAAACAACTAACGCTCCCGCAAGTGGCAAATGTCATCATCCTAACGATACCCCCTGCAGAGCTGCATCCTGTTGTCACCACCAAGATTCTGTTAGAATGCACATTACAAATATCTATTTTTAATTAGCTCAGTCTGATGAAGCACATTGTAATTCAGTGTCTTATAAACTTCAGCAAGTCATGGATTGGAGAACAAAACAAACGTCGCTGTCTTGGGGGTTGGAGAAGGATATCAAACCATTTTTAATGTACAAAAGAGAAAGCACTCTAAGTCAATAAAAATAAAAACACTCAATTTTGGTTACACAGACCAAGTTTTATAGATAACAAAAAGTAAGTCACCAAAAATACAACTCCCAGATGCCTACACTTATGGTTTAAAAGACAAAACAAACCACAAGACTCAGTGTTACAGCCTTCAGGTTAGTAGCAGAGAAAATATGGAAGAATGTCTCCATATTTTCTCTAGATCCTTCTAGAGCCTTCAAAGGTTAGTTTCAAAAACCTGCATGTGGACATGTGCACAAACCCACCCAGGGAATGCTTATGCAAGGGTTAAAATGCAAACTGCTCCCACCAGGGGCTATATTCAGCACAGGTCTGTTACTAGGCTCCCTGACCCCATTAGGTCTTGGTGCCCAGCTGTCCTTGGAGGTGTTTAAGGCCGGGCTGGATGAGGCTCTGGGCAGCCTGGTCTAGGGTGGGGTGTCCATGCCCATGGCAGGGGAGTTGGAACTGGATGATCCTGTGGTCCCTTCTAACCCAGACTTGGTATTACTTGGTCTGGGTGATGCTGCTGTGGCAGGGGGATTGGACTGGATGATCTGTCGAGGTTCCTTCCAATCCCTAACGAGTCTATGATTCTAAGCTTCAAGCAGCTAATCAACGTTAGACTGAGCTTAAGCTACGACCACTCTGGAGGCAAGACCCCAAGAAGACCGTAGCATTTTCAGAGCGATTCCCAAACTGACAGAATTCAGAGAGAGGGGACCGACAGCCAGGAAAGCATCTGCCCTCCTCCTCCACTCCTGCTAGGGAAGTTCCAGATTAGGGTTCTCATCACCTGGCCCGTCCCTGCTTTCACAGCTTCAGCTTTTCTGTTGCCACCTAACGAGTCATCAATGGAAAATTCACACAAACTGTAAAAATCAGAACGGGGGAAGCCTCAAGAGGTGATCTAGTCTCTCCCTGGCAATTCACACCACTGTGGCTACCTCAAAAATCATTACCTCTTTATTACACCCATTATACACAAGCTGCAAGAACAGAATCATTGGACCTGCAAAGAAAAACTGCCTGTAGCACAAAGATTCATCCTGATTCATGCTGAAGACAAAACATCTGCTTTAGCTTACCACCAGGACCCCAAACAGAACAAAAATAGTCAGTGTATGTGGGCTGGGAGTTTGCCAAGAGCTCTGATATTTACTTCAATTGTTCCAATAGGCATCTATAAAGTAAACATTTTTCAATGGAAAATTAGGATTAAAAGTCCCACCAAAATATTACTAATTCAAATAAATTCTATGCCTTTTAAGGATGTTTCTCAGATCAGCTATCTCAGATGAGGTCCGCAAAGCATTTTTAAGATGAAAAGCAGGTTTTAGCTGTCAAGAGTAAGAGTGAACACAAGAAAAAGGCATTTTCACTCCTCAGGATAACACAGTAGTCTCTTCTTAGTGGAGAAAAACCAATAGCAGCAAGCTCTCCAGTTTCTTCTTTGTTTGGTTGGTTTTTTCACACAAGCACTGTGATCTGTGCCTCCCCAAAAGTGACAACAGGAGTGGCAAAAGGCAGCTCCTTCATGCAGAAGCCCAGGTTCCCCTGGCTAAGTCTCTTTTCTGAAAGCACAGAAAGGCTGTTGCTAAACACGGTTAGTTTCTGGATCCTGCTGAACTCTCTAGTGCTGGCACATCTAGGTCATTACAAAGGTCCCTGAAGCTGATGATCTAATTGGTTGTGATCCCTAGCGAAACACAAAAGTCAGTGTTTGGTCCATGTGTTTTATTTTTCATTTCAGCATCTCTCACCTCAAGGTATGTAAAGGTGAAGTGTAAATCTGCACCACCAGGAGGGCTATGGATTAATAAAGAACAGTGATAGACACACTCAGAACAACACTCTTCTCATCCCTAAAATAAAACTCTTCCCAGCACACATGGAAATGTAGACACCCTCAAGGTAGCCACACAGAGCACATATTATTACTTCATATAGACACTTCTAAGTACCTCTGCTCTCTTGGCATTTGGGCCAAGAGATGACTCTGATTACTCATACCCAGTGAATCACCATAAACACCAGGAATTTATCTGCTGCACGCACAAAACCTTCCAGCTACTTTAAAAAACATATTAGATTGTGATCATATGATAGTAACACTATATTATATTATATTATGAATCCTTATATTATATTAAGGATCCTGGTAATCATATATACATCACAGAATCACAGAACATTAGTGATGGGGAGGGACCTCGAAAGATCACCCAGTCCAATCCCCCTGCCACAGCAGGGTCACCTAGACCAAGTCACACAGGAACATATCCAGGTGGGTCTTAAACATCTCCAGTGAAGGAGACTCCACAACCCTCCAGGTATGTAGTAACAGGAGGTTTCACTCCCAAACTGTGCCCTAGGGATGCACTGTCTGAGCAAGGTACTAATAAATCTGTTACCCTAAGCATTCAGCTATATGGACCAATTAGGTAAAACTTTTAATTACCTTCCCTTACGTGCTGCAGTCACATAAGAGAACAGTGCTGCTAAAAGCAGTAACAAACAACAATACTTGTTTGTGAAGGACATGGGCAGACTAACAGGAATGGAAAGGAAATAGCAGGAAGGAAACCAGAAGAAAAAGACTCAAATGCCACAAAAAAGAAAGGAATTTAGTATTCACTGCAACTTGCCCTGCTGCATACACATTTCATCTTCTCTGGAGATGTTTCAAACCGCCTGGGTTCATGTGTGACTTGGTCTAGATAGTCCTGCTGTGGCAGGGGGATTGGATGAGATGATCTTTTGAGGTCCCTTCAATCCCTAATGATTCTATGACTGGGTCTAGGTGATCCTGCTGTAGCAGGGGGATTGGACTGGATGATCTTTCAAGGTCCCTTTAATCCCTAATGATTCTATGACTTGGTCTAGGTGGTCCTGCTTGGCAGGGAAACTGGATGAGATGATCTTTTGAGGTCCCTTCATGTTCTGTGATTTCTCTGGTTCTCAGAAATGGAAACAGAGGAGTGTTAATGACAGCAAGGACCATCTTCCTTGCTGCCACCACAGAAGAAACTGCCAAGCTCCAGAGTGTAAGGCTACGGTTGTATGCAGCATCTCTTTAAAAAGCCTAAACCACTCTAAATAAAAAATGGAAAGATTCCTTTTACATTCCGTTTGCCCTCTTCATTTTGCTACGGTCTAATATTTTTGAATCTGATTCTTCTCAGGAAGGCAGCAGACGAGCCCAACAACTGACTGCTATTCTGTGCCTGTGCACTCCTCCTGACCTTAGAACAGGTGTATCTGTGAATTCTGCCTGCTTTCTCACACCCTGGTGCCCCCGCTTTGCCATTTTTAGCAATTCCTTCCTGTGTGAACGAGCTCGAGCATCGGCTTTTCTCTTTCACATGCCTACAGGAAGCCCTTCCACCAAAGCTGCAAAGAGAGGAGAGAGAGGTGGAAGGTAGTGGCCTGATAAACACATAACACGTCTCAAACTAATTGTGATATTTAAAGAGAAACACAGAAAAATAGGGTAGTAGGCACAAGGTGTAGCAAATAAAGGGTTACGTTTGCCATTTAGAGTAAAGTGAAGAGGAGATAACGGCACCGAAGAAGTCTCAGCATATGGTGGCACAAGAGGAGGACAGGACAAAGCTTCAGGAGAAGGAAACAAAAACCCCATGACCTTCAAAAGCCAGGTCTGCCTCCCACAGTTATCCATGTGCATGAAATACAGGGGAGGAAGGTCTGTGGGGAGTTGGGAAAATAGGAGATGGACAAGCACCTTGCAGATGGTTGAAAGAAGCAGAGTGACTGAAACAAAAACTTTGCGACCGAGCCGCGGGAATCTGGGGGTGCAGAGTGGAGTAATTCTTCTACCTACACCTACAAGAGAGAAGTTATGAAACCCCTATGACTCACTGCATTCGCCACATAAATTGTCCTTTACCTCCCATTACTGCTTTACAAAGCAGGCTGAGAACCAGCTGGGCCACTGGCCTCAGAATACCAGTTACTCAAAGTACTGGCAGCCAGTTCCTAGTGGAGTTTCAGGACTGGACCACACAGCTTCACGAATAACCGGTGTGGTGAGGACAGAGCAAAGCCCAGCAGGTCTGCAGGTAACAAAAGCCTGGGGAAGCAGCTGGACAGTCAAGGGCAGCGTTGCCATTCAGGACGGTCTCAGTGAGTTGGAGAAATGGCTTGGCAGGAGCATAATGAAGTTCAGCAAAAGATGGCCCTTCTTGCACTCAGGGATGCACCAGTACATGCTGAGGGGCCACCCAGCTGGAAAGCAGCATGGCAGAGAAAGAGCTGGGAGTTGTGAAGGCCAAGCTGACCATGAACCAGCAGCAGGTGCCTGGGGCAAAGGCAGCCAGCAGCATCCTGGGCTGAATTTAGGAAGAGCATGAGCAGCAGGTTGAGAGAGGTTATCCTCCCTCTCTGCTCTGGTGAGACATATCTGCAGAGCTGGGTCCAGTTCTGGGTTCCCCAGTACAAGACTAGCATGAACACACCAGGGCAGAGTTCTTGACAGGTCACCAAGCCAGCCAAGGGCTGGAGCACATGGTGCTTATGGACAGGCTGTTAGAGCTGGGGCTGTTTATCATAGAACCATCAGGGATTGGAAGGGACCTTGGAAGGTCATCTAGTCCAAGCCCCCTGACACAGCAGGATCACCTAGACCGAGTCACACAGGAACACGTGCAGGTGGGTCTTAAACATCCTCAGTGAAGGAGACTCCACAACCACCCTGGGCAGCCTGGTCCAGTGCTCCATCACCCTCACTGTGAAGATACACACATGTGTATGGAAAACTACTGTGTATTTGCTAACACCTCTTGTAACCTGTGACTTGACGACGGTATTTGAAAGATGTGACAAGCCCAGCAGCTTCCCCCTGAAGTCCAATACCACAGTAGCACTGCTCACATGGTTAATCCTCACTGTTGAGGGGTATTACAGCTTTCCCATAACACAAACTGCACTTCAGAGCACCCCTCTGTTGTGCCACAGCTTTCCCACTCTTCCCACGTTATGCCCAACAGCAGCTATAGCCACGACTTGCACAGACACCAGAAAACCCACAATATGTTTTCAGCTGAAAAGACAGACCCACCCTGGTCTAGTGCCAAATCATGAGCCATCACTAGACTACGTCTAGAGCGCTCCAGTAGGCTGAGATCAGCTGCTCCAAGAAGGACTCTAGACTATAAAAGACATGACAAGCAAAGTCCACTGATTGCCCACTCCCTTTTCTCTTCACACGCGCAGCATCGTCACGTAAGGGTGTCATCATCCATCAGAAATACAAAACTGTCTTTCAAAAGGAAATTGCAGGTTGAGGATTTCTCATGTACAAACAGTGAACACGAATCATGTGATACAACAGAAGGAGAGACAGATTTCTGGAGTTTCCTATCATCTGTGAGCAAAGCAGAGGGATGCATACATGACACTGATCGCCCAGGACTCCACAGACTGCGTCACCAGGGTTGCATATGGAACTCACGGTTGTTATTATACTTTGATGCTAAAGTTAGAGACTGTGCTCAGAGCTGAGGACTTGGAGGACACGTTCAGTTCCTCCTCCCTCCAAAAACAATAGTTTTTCCCTTCTAGAGAAGTAAATGTCCAGGTTGAGGCTCAGCTCCAGAATGCTTCACACCACACTACAACAGTGGTTTTCTGCAACATCCCTACTAAGTTGTTTTGCCGTAGTGCAAGTGATTTCATAGAAAAGCAGAGGGAAAGAACACAAAGCAGACTGTGCAGAATTCTGCTGCATTTCAACCGTGAATCACGAAGGTCATGCCTGGTTTCAGGCCGTAGGACACATCTATCCTTGGGAAATAACCAGAAGAGAACAAGAGAGCTCTGCCTTGGTCTGGCTCACTACACACATGGCACATCTGGGCATCCCTCCAGAGCCCCCATCACTTTCAGAGCAGTGGATGATCATCACCACAGCTCTCCACAAACACACCACCAGGTTCCTACAGCACCAGAGATGAGTGAACATTCCTTCCTCCCTTGGTCACAGATGGCCAACAGCATCCTGGGGTGGATCAGAAAGGGGGTGCTTAGCACATCAAGAGAGGTACTTCTCCCCCCTCTACTCTGCCCTGGTGAGACCACATCTGGAGTATTGTGCCCAGTTGTGGGCTCCTCAGTTCAAGAGGGATGTGGAGCTGCTGGAGGGAGCCCAGCTTAGGGCAACAAGGATGATGAAGGAGGTGGAGCACCTCCCTTATGAGAGGCTGAAGGAGTTGGGTCTCTTTAGCTTGGAAAAGAGGAGACTGAGGGGTGACCTCATTAATGTCTATAAATATGTGAAGGGTGGGTGTCAGGAGGATGGAGCCAGGCTCTGCTCAGTGTCACCTAGTGATAGGACAAGGTGCAATGGTTGTAAGCTGGAACATAGGGGGTTCCACATCAATATGAGAAGGAACTTCTTCACAGTGAGGGTGACAGAGCACTGGAACAGGCTGCTCAGGGGGGTTGTGGCGTCTCCTTCACTGGAGATGTTTAAGACCTGCCTGGATGTGTTCCTGTGTGACTTGGTCTAGGTGATCCTGCTGTGGCAGGGGGATTGGACTGGATGATCTTTCAAGGTCCCTTCCAGTCCCTAATGATTCTATGATTCTATGATCTTTTCGGTAGCAAGCAGCAACCAAGCAACGGGCAGCGGTGCTCAATGAACGATCACAAAAACCCCACCAGCAGTTCACACCAAGTATCTAGCTCTCTGCCCCATAACCATCCCTTCACTGTAATTTCAACGAAAAACATCACATTATTTTTTAAACTACCAATTTACATGCTAAGTGAAATAAACAGCTGTGGGGGAAAGAAAAAAAAAAACACATCTCCAAGAAGAAATCATCTCAAAATATAGTCACAAGACTCAGAGGAGTTTTTTAAGCCACATTCTCCAGGGGAGGATGCAAGGAGGATAAACACATGTTGCCTAAGAAGACTGAACCATCTAAATTCACTGCTATACTGTTATCTGTAACTCACAAAGCCAGTTTCGCTGAAAAACAGACAAGAAAACCACAGATTTATGATACTTTCGATTGAAACAAATGATTTTGATTACAAATGGAGCCTCAGGCAAAGAACAAGCCCCACATCAGTGTAGCTCCAATTTTTATATCATAAATCCATATCTCATCTTCCACGACAACACTTCAGTAATCTACAGCCCGAGTGTTTTCCTTTTTCCACACAGAAACATGCCACTTGAACATGCCAGGTGCCCGGGACACCCACCTAAGGCAGCAGTAAGGCTTGTTCCAGAAGCCAGAACAGGAGATGGGAGAGCAAGGTGTAGGGTTTGCTAAGTCTCTCCCATCAAAACCATACCTGGCGGACAAATGGGCTACGTGCCAACTGCTGACTGCTCCTGCAGAACCAAAATGCTCTTTGAGCTGCTCTGTTCCTCAATAACTGTATGAATTTTGCACTGATTTCTAAATAATGCAAGACAACACTTCTGACTGGGGTATCAATCATAAGGTCATCAAGGTCGGAATCACAGAATCATTAGGGATTGGAAGGGACCTCAAAAGATGGTCCTTGCTGTCATTAATACTCCTCTGTTTCCATTTCTGAGAACCAGACAAATCACAGAATCACACAACATTAGGGATTGGAAGGGACTTCAAAAAAGCATCTCGTCCAACCCCCCTGCCACAGCAGGATCACCTAGACCAAGTCACACAGGAACACATCCAGGCAGTTTCAGGCTCCTCCTGAAGATCATCCAGTCCAATCCTCCTGCCACAGCAGGATCACCTAGACCAAGTCACACAGGAACACGTCCAAACAGGTTTTAAACATCTCCAGAGAAGGAGACTCCACAACCCACCCTGGGCAGCCTGTTCCAGAAAAGACCTTCAAGATCATCAAGTCCAAACATCCACCCTACACAACCCCTAACCACTAAACCATCTCCCAAAACACCACGTCTACACATCTTTTGAACAGTGCCTCCATCACCTTCCTACGCAGCCTTTCAAGATACGAGACGTCACGAATTCATCAGCAAGAGCCAGGAGGACCACGTTCTGTGGCCCCATAACCACTTCATCTTTCCTGCAATTGTGGAATCGTCTCAGGACTCGCCTATTGTTGACAGAGCTATACATTTTCTCATTAAAGTTCAGTGGGATCAATCCTTAATGTAATTGCACTCCTGAAACAGCGAGTGAGACACAAAGAGAACTCTCCATAAAAAGGAGATGAAGAGTCCACAGGAGCACTTTTATTTCTCAACACTCTCTCTCTCTCCGCGTTAGGGGTACGCTTCAAAAGAAAATTAGATTAACCCATGAGTGCTATTTAAGTGTCAGATATGATGCCAGTGGGCACTTTAACAAAGACCTGACAGTCGGAGACAAGAGGTAGGATAAGCTGCTGCTGCACAAGCGAACGCATTAGAACCTTTACGCGACTCACCGCAGGAGCACAAAACACACCTGTAAATCTCACACCTGCTCACAGAGACAAAGGGAAACAAAATGAAACGACAATGAGACCTCCAGGAGTTGCCTGTAGGTCCAGCAACAATCCTGGACTTGGCATGCGGGTGGCTGAATGCTGGAACAGGTTGCCCAGGGAGGTAGTTGAGGTCTCATCCATGGAGATATTCTCTCCACAATGCTCTGGGCAACCTGATCTAGTTGAGGGTGTCCCTGCTCACTGCAGTGGGGCTGGGCTAGATGACCTTCAGAAGCCCCTTCCAACCTGGGACACTGTATGACTTAGCTACTAAACCAACATTCTTATGTCCATCTAGGAATAGTCTGGCGTAGTCTCTGTAGATGACAGTTTAAGCAAACTGATCTCTCTGAGGTCATTAGAAGTCACCACTGTTTTCCTGGGAAACACCTTATCTCCAGTTACAGAGGACTACTTTTGTTCTCTGCACAATGTGCCCTTTCTATTACACAGACTTCTCTGCAGTTCAGTACAACGTAGTAGGAGACCTCATTACTCTCTACAGCCATCTGAAGGGACATTGTGGAGAGGCTGATGCTGGGCTCTTCTCACAGGCAGTTAGTGACAGAACAAGGAATGGGTTCAAGCTACCAACAGGGGAGGTTTAGACTTGACATTACAAAGAATTTTTTCACAGAAAGGTTGGTCAGGCACCAGAATGGGCTTCCCAGGGAGGTGGTTGAGTCACCATCCCTGGGTGTGTTTAAAGATCAGTTGGCTGAGGTGTTGAGGGATCTGGTTTAGGGGTGAACTTGTAAGGTAGGGTAGATGGTTGGACTTGATGATCCCAATAGTGAGGGATCTGGTTTAGGGGTGAACTTGTAAGGTAGAGTAGATGGTTGGACTTGATGATCCCAATAGTGAGGGATCTGGTTTAGGAGTGAACTTGTAAGGCAGAGTAGATGGTTGGACTTGATGATCCCAATAGTGAGGGATCTGGTTTAGGGGTGAACTTGTAAGGTAGAGTAGATGCTTGATGATCCCAACAGTCTCTTCCAACCAGAGTGATTCTGTATATTTTCCAGTCCCATTAACTTGTTTTCTACAGGCAGCAGGTAATTTATACCTGAAGTGACTTCCATTTTATTTTTGTTGAGATATTCCAGGCTAACTTTCTGCTCAGAACACATTTTTAGAGGATTATTAGCCTCCACAGATAGAGATTTCCAGCAGATGCATTAACATACTTAACCAGAGATGCTAGAAGAAATACAGGTTTTCAGCTACTTACCAAAAACCTCTACTGTAAGAATATAAAAAGAAATAGACAGTTAAAGTAAAACACTGTCTATAATCACTTCCATACATATCCAATCTTTGTGAGTGCTGGCTGCAACCTTTTTAAGGTCCTTTCACAGACAGCACTTATCTCAGCTTTTATTTTAAAGGGTTTAAAAAAAAAGCCAAAAAAACCTTCTTCCAATGAAGTTGTCTTCAAACCACAGATCAAACGACTTGATTTCTACCATCACCATGATTTTCTTCACCACCAGCCATTCATAATCCCAACTAACTTCTAATATTTGATCAACAGGAAAAAAAAGTACCATAAATTCCAACGTTTACCAGGGTCAGGCACTCAGTCTGTGGAAGCTGGGTGTTACTTGGCACCTGCAATGAGATCTGAAGATCAGATCTAGTACATAGCAGCGCTCACACATCCCCCACTGCAGCTCCAAGTTCACAGCCACATGGTACTAAAGCTCCAGCACCCAGAAGCCCATGATAGGGACTTCTGTATGGGAAGAGAAGACAGTTCACAGCACAATCAAAGCCTTCACCCACACTTGCAAGAGCTGACCAGAATTAGCAAACAGCAAAGTGCCAAAACATGGTTCATTTAAACCAAAATCCTCTGCACAGGGTATCAGATCCATGGTTCCAACATCCAAAGAACAAACATCATTCACTTGAGAAGAGCAGACATTTCACTGTTCTTGGGTAAAACACAGCAGCAGCAAGAGGAGGTCAGCAGCAGCAATTCTTACTCCATCATACAAGGCCACCAAATTCATCAGGCATGATCTGCCCTTGGTGAAACCATGTGGGTTGTCACCTCTCTGTTCAACACATGTCCTAGCAGAGCCTTCAGGATGATCTGTTCTGTGATCTTGCCAGACACAGAGGTGATGCTGACTGGTCTGTAGCTTCCTAGGTCTTCCTTTTTTCCCCCCTTTTTTAAGCTGGAGGTCATGTTTCCCCTTTTCTAGTCATCAAGAACTTCACCAGATCACTATGCCCCTCTCTGAAAGAGGGGCCACATGAGCCCCCACAAAACAAGAATCCTCAAAGGCAGCTCCAAAGCCCTGACTGCGATACCACTCCCTTAACTACTTACTGATTTTCCCAGTGCCACTGGCCCTTTCAACCTTGACCAGGAAGAGTGATTAAAAGACTACCTGCACTCCCCAAGTGCTTCACTGCTGTTCCCAGTGCTTTGTAGTCTCTTTGGATGCTGTTCAAATTACAGCTCAATCGCTGGTTCCCAGATGAAACAGCAGCGAACAGTAGTTGGTGGGACATGCAAGGTTCAGTAACCTCCTGGTTATATCCCTGATACTTGCCTCCGGCAAGCAGCAGACCTCTCTAGAGAGCGAATGAAGTCTGCAAAGGGGTGCCTCCGTGCCAATCAGCAGTCACCTATCAGCCATGACCTTTTCTTGGTTGCTATACTGTCTTACCCAGGTCTTGGAGCTAACCACATGCAGCATCTTTGAGCTCCAGTCTGCTATAAGAGGTTGTTCTGCAACGACACCTCAGGCCTCAGGGGAAGTTTCCTCCTCCTGCTGGCTCTTACCTCTTTCCACTCTGCAGCACTGTTGGCCTTCCCCCTTTCCTGGATGTGCTACCAGAGTTGGTCAGAGCTGTAGGTGCACTGTGCTTTGCACTCTAGTCCTGCCCTGCATCTCCTTTTCCATCTGTCTGATGCAACTCAGCTTTTTTGACAGTCTCCTGCAGTTCAGCCACCTGGACACACCTTCTGCAGGCAAATTTGCCACCCATCCCTGCCTTAGGAGAAAGGTCCACGTGCTTTCTACAGACTGAGATCTGCATGGCAACCTCTCCATCACGTAGACAGTGCAGACCCTTCTGACACAGTGTCTTTGCTCTGTGTTGAATGCCCACCACTGAGCCTCAGGGACAGTCCAGACGAGCCCCAGCACCTTCGTGCAGGAGCTGCCCCAGCAAACTAATGCCTCCCCAGGTGATGCTCACATACTCTTTGCTCACTTGGTGTCCCTGCAGCTGGTCACTCCCTGATTCTTCCCTCATGAGGTGGTCATTGTCCTAGCAACACCCACATCTAATCTGCCTGAAGGGTCTTTCCACTGCCCTGGCCTTTCCCTGCCTCAGGAAAATCCCACGAACTCCACCTGCACCCGAGATCTGCTGCTCTGCTGCTGGCTGGATCAGCTCTGACACAAGTGCAGCAAGTCTTCTGCTGGCAAATGGCAAGTTACCTTCCAGGACAGGAGGAACTGCTGGAGAACTTCCTCCTGGGAAAGGGATGGACAAAGAAAGGAAAAGGAGCAAGAAGATGAACATGAGGAAGAGAACAGCACACAAAGTTTTAAAATGATGGGCAAAAGGAGGAAGAACACAGTAGGTGATAGAGAGCAGAAACTGATGGAGAGCAGAAACACCAAAGAAAGTGTGAAGTTCTACAGCTCTTCAGAACAAAAATTGTATGTATTTTAAGAAGCTTCAAATACAAACTCATCTGACAGAACAATGTCTTTTTTGCTTTGCTGGGTCGGGTGTGGTAGGTAGTGGGGGGGTTTTACCTGCTTCTGTATTCTTAGAGAAACTGTTGGATCAGAAAGCCGAGTTGACCACCGTCAGGTGATGAAGAGAAGCCATCAAAGATAAACAATCTCTCTTGATTTTTACATGTTATTATATCACAAGAGTATTTTGCATACACATGCTCACAGGCAAGAGCCAGAACAGAAACAAAAAGATGAGCAACCCATAAAGAGGACAAGAAAAGGGACTGTGACGTTAGTCTGAAATGAGTCAAAGTAAAAAAAAACATTCAAAGAAATCAGAGGATGGAGAAATTCAGAAAAACACTACTTCAAAAGAAGCTGCTCAGTAATGCTTGTGCCTTCCTTACTTTCACAATACACATAGCTGGCAACGTCACAAACTTACGGGGGATCTTACCACCATGTCCCAGTACTGAAAGGGTAGCTACCAGCAAGACTCTGGGTCTCTTTTTATGGGGAGTCATATGGAAAAGACAAGGAGTAGTGGGTGTAAGTTACTGCTGGAGAGATTCCAACTGGAGTCCACAAGAAAATTCTTCGCCATTGGAACAATTAAACGTTGGAGTAATCTCCCAGGGGAAGTGGTTCACCGCCCTGCACTGGACAGCTTTATGACCCAGCCTGACAGGCTGCTGGGATATCTAATTTAAAACTGTATTTTTAGCTTGCTAGGTTGGATTGAATGATCCTTGAAGTCCCTTCCAACCTGCTATCTGTGAATCTATGAATAATACAACAGTGGCTGGACTGGCAGAAGTATTAATCTGGCTATTCTGACTTGTACAAAACCAACAGCAAGACAGAAAGGGGAAATAACAAATAGTCTCTGCACCCATGCTCAAGCTCTGCAGGAGCAGGGGAGCCCTTGCACCATACAGACTTCTGCTGTACTTGAAGAGGAATCAGCAGAGGAGAGAGAGTCAAACTCCAGAGCAAGAGAGATTCCCACCATTCCACAGATTTTTTCCTGCTTTCTCCAATCCACAGCCTGACCACAGCCAATTAATTCCGGAGGATTGCTTTTAAAGCCCAGGGCTAGTTCTCTTTTCTCTGCTGTTTACCTCCCCTAGAAGCAGAGAAGTGCTCTGGGTTCAGTACATTCACGTTTTGCACTCTCCAACTAGCTAACATCTTGGTTTCTTCCAACCTCTTTGCCTGTTGTCCCACCCCAGCATCTACACACACAACAGAAATGACTAAAAATGTTAGTCTGAGTATCCATGGAATGCTTTTTTTTTCCCCACCTCCCAGGTAACAGCTGAAAGAACATGTGGTGAAACCCCAAGTTGCCTTCCTGCCTTACAAGGTCCTGTTATGGAGCCTCACAAAGACACCAACACACTGTCTTCCATTTTAACAGGTCTGTATGTCTCTTACTGATCGACTTCAAAAGCAGTTAGTTTGAGAGCCATGTTCAAGAGCATCTCAGACACGTTACTCTGAGAGCCAGCATCACATTTAGGTGCCTCAGTCATTCAGATGACGTGAAAATCCTACCTTTTACAGGGTTTTTTGGCATCACGATGTACATCTGCCTCCCCATCAAGGGGGATGACCAGGATCTGGAGTATTCTAGCCTCTACTGACTCTTTACACAGAGAGAGGCATTTCTGGTTGTCACCATGAGACTCAGATGAGCTTTTTACTTCTTCCCTGACCACAGCTGGAGCTTTGCACTGACTACACCTTTACCTGAGCACAGTGCCTCCATAAGATGTTAAAAGGCATAAGCCTGGGCCACCTTCCTTATTGCCCTGTTTCAGATGCATGTATGCACATGTACACATAAAATATGTGTGTACATACACAGAGACACATCTATACATGCATGTGCTTGAGCGTCCTTCCACACCACTGCTCTTGGCATGCTTACCCTCACAAGCAAAAACTGCTCTTGCAAAGAAATCAAGTGATCCAAGTCAGGATGGACTCTCACTAGGCACTAGGAGAAAGGGCTGGACTTGATGACCCTGGAGGTCCTTTCCAGCCATGATGATTCTATGATTCTCACATCTTCCCCTCAGCCTTACATAAGCCTCCATGTCTTTAGCAGGTGTGGGTGCATAGAACCACCAAATCACTTAAGATTAGTTGGAAAAGACCTTTGAGATCATCAAGTCCATGATATCCTAACACTTTTTTGCAGTGGCATGGCTGCAATAATACAAAATTAATCCCATTAATTAGATACTGGAAAAAATAGTTGGTATAGAAGACAGTGAGAAAGATGTGGTTCTGCAGACCACAGAATGTGTTGGGCTGGAAGGGACCTTTAAAGGTCTTCTAGTTCAATTCCTCTGCAGTGAGCAGGGACATCTTTAACTAGAGCAGGTTGCTCAGAGCCCTGTCAAGCCTGACCCTGAATGCCTCCAGGGATGGAGCTTCTGCCACTCCTCTAGACAACCTGTTCCAGCATTTCATCACCCTCATTGTAAAGAAGCTTTTGCTAACATCTAATCTAAATCTATCCTACTCTAGTTGAAAACCACTGCCTCTCATCCTGTCGCTACACACCCTTGTGAACAGTCCCTCACCAGCTCTCCTGCAGGGCCCGGTCACATCCCTCGTGAACGTGGCAGTATGTTCCTCATGACCACTTCTGCTTGCTCTTCTGAGATGCCAGCAGAGCCTAAACCTAGCAAGGGTCTCTTTGCAAGCAAACCCTCCACATCTGCAGAGACTGAGTCAGCATTTTCCACTGGTGCCTGGTTTTGCCTACTACCCACCAGGCTAACTATCCACACGAACAGATTCGCAAGGGGGCATTAACCGTGTGAGAGCTGTGCCATCACGAACATACTTGGCAGTGCAGAGTCTAGCAACAGGAACCAGCCAAAAACACTGTTTTGTTTTTAGCACTAAAAAAAACTGGCACCCTGCCCTGCCATATCAGCAGGCTGCTCCGAGCACCAACGAGAGGGTCCTGGGCACCCACCCCGGGCTCCCTCGCATTGCACTGACGGGACCTCTAGCAGACACTTCTGCAAAGCCCAATTCTGTATGTCTACACGATCATGTTT
This sequence comes from Rhinopomastus cyanomelas, assembly GCA_013400115.1. NCBI lineage: Eukaryota > Metazoa > Chordata > Aves > Bucerotiformes > Rhinopomastidae > Rhinopomastus > Rhinopomastus cyanomelas. The sequence goes on from VXBP01008587.1 coordinate 967,999, forward strand.
TTGTGGGGAGCTCTCACCATCAGGTAGCCAGATGGAATCACAGTCTGTTGCAAAGAAACAAACACAGATCAATAACTACAGCCCGATTTGTGTGCTTTAAATATTGCCATAACATGCACCAGGAAAAGCCTGGTGGACTTCCCAGCGAAAGCTCGATGTACTCCAAGACTCTCCACACAGGAAGCCAGCATCCGCAGGAGTGAACTACAGAGGGAGAAATATCTGCAAGCAGACAAGCAAATAAATAAATAAGGACAGGGAGCGTTTCACATCCTTTCAGCCATTTATATTTAATGATCTTGAGATGACAGACTCTACAGTTCTCCAATAACAGAGCCTTGCAACACATGAATGAAAACAGGAAGGCATGAACTCAGAGATCCAAACTCCCAACTCCTCTGGCTTTAAATTGAAAATAACAGTCCTTTCCCTATTGATTTTTCTGCTCCTCTTTCATTTGTGAAAAATTGATTTTCTTGCCTGTGTTTGCTGAAGTGTCCACACCTGCAGCTCACTGCTTGCTTTAAATCTTTGCATTTGTTCACCCACACCTCCACACAAACCATGTCAAATAAGCACCTGGGAGCCCTTGTCCCTCACTCACCGGTGGTCTTATCAAGTCTCCAGAAACCCTGTCCCTGCTGCATATGACCAAAAGATGAGGAGGCTGCTGCTGCCTTCCCACAAGATGCTCAGAGACCTCTCTGGTACCCAGAGACCTTCAGGACAAAGCCCACGTCATGCATTTTCTGCAGAGGGCCATCTTGGAGCAGCACTGACACACCAACATCTGAAGAAGACAGAAAGCAGCAGGGTAACTACTCTAGGCTTGCCATGCCTGAGCACCCTCAGGAAACCTGGCACAACAATGGAAAACCCTGGAAAAATCATTTTGGGGAGGTTGACATGAGAAGGCAGAACACACACACAATAAAGTCCTCACTGCCCATTTCTGTCTCATAGAATCATTAGGGATTGGAAGGGATCTCGAAAGATCATCCAGTCCAATCCCCATGACACAGCAGGATCAACTAGACCAAGTCACACAGGAACACATCCAGGTGGGTCTTAAACATCTCCAGTGAAGGAGACTCCACAACCTCCCTGGGCAGCCTGTTCCAGTGCTCTGTCACCCTCACTGGGAAGAAGTTCCTTCTACCATCATGCTACGATGGATTTAACAAAGGAGCCCCCAATACATCTCACCAACCTACTCAATTCCTCTACAGGTGGACAAACACACCAGACAACTCCACTCCTTCAAATCCTGCAGCTACACAACTTGCAAATAACGACGTACATGTGACAACCTTCACAAGAGTTACACTCAGTATTTTCCAGCAAGAATGATTTGGGGATTAACTCAAATAATAACTAAAAAAACAATAACTGAGGTTAAATCCGTGGTGCTTACGACACACCAGTGCTTTAGCACTGAAACCCTCCTTCAAAATACAGGGGCTCTTAACTCTCCAGCCAGGTCAGTGTGTATGGCAGCATTTATGACGTGCACACACGCCCGCTCCCAACACTTCTCTTTAGATCTGGATGAAGACTCGCAGATGTGAAGGGCATCAATCCACTACGGCAACCTTTGTGCCTGTTACTGTCCTTCCCTGCCCCTTTGGTTCAGAGCCACCAATCACAGAACCACAGACTCATTAAGGTTGGAAAGGACCTCCAAGATCATCAAGTCCAACCTTCAACCCAACAGCCCCATGAGCATTAGATCAATATATTAGACCAATAACACAGGAATTACGACGTAAGCCCACAGTTATACAATTCCAACAGCCCGTTTATCAGATGGGCAAAGAAAGGAGACTGAGTGATCACGACACCTCAACAGCTACAAAAGTCATAGAGCCAATCTAAAGCCATAGTTATCTATTTGGGATTCACTAAAGCCACACATGCTGTCTGCAGGTTGCAGAAACGTTGAACAAAGACATTCTCCTGGTGTTGATCATTTTGTGCCGATTAGATTTCTCAGAGTCAAAAAACACACAAACCAGGGATGTTACTATAAAGATAAGTGATCTTCCAAGTATCACACATGTCCCCAAGCAAGGGGACGTGAGGCAATGGTCCTATATACAGCTACATCCTACACAGGCAGCATCCACAGGGCACAGTGCGCTGCAGCTCCCACAGTGATCTCCTCCAGCAGCGAGGGGCAACGCGTCTTTTTATGGAGCTGTATCCTGCCTGGTTTCTTTTCTATGCAGCAGCAATTCCCAAGGTAAAAAGCCCAAGTTCAGCCAGAATCTTATTCATTAAAAAAAGAAAGCATCTCACCCGGTGCAGAAATGAATGATTCATTGTTGTGCCCCAAGGAATACCCGGGCCAAACGAGGATGCCAGGGAGAGAGACAATCGCTTTGCAAACCAAGCGCACTGTAAATAAATAAGACTTCTTCCTCTTCCAAGAAGGGGAAGGGAGAAGCAGCGTTTTTCTGTGAGTTCTGCTCTGCTCCTAACTTCAGAACATTTCGGGTGCAACAAACCCTTTGCTGAAGCAGGATCTGAGAACAGTTCTAACACAAGACCACAAACTGTGTGGGGAAAGACCTCAGTACAAGGGAGATGTTCAGGTGCTGGAGCGAGGGCAGAAGAAGGCAACAAAGCTGGTGAAGGATCTGGAGAATAAATGTGATGAGGAGAGATTGAGAGAGTTGGGGCTGTTCAGCTGGAGGAAGAGGAGACTAAGGGGAGACCTCACTGCTCTCTACAACTATCTGAAAGGACATTGTAGAGGTGTTGGTGCTGGTCTCTTCTCACAGGTTATTAGTGACAAAGCCAGAGAGAAGGGTTTCAAGCTCCAACAGGGTAGTTTTAGACTAGACATCAGGAAAAAACTCTTCACTAAGACAGTGGTCAGGCACTGAAATGGGCTGCCCAGGCTGAATCAGAATCTCCAACCCTGGATGGGTTTAAAAGACAGATGTGGTGTTGGGGGATCTGGTTGATAGGTGAACTTGTAGAGTAGGGCTGATGGTTGGACTCGATGATCCCAGGGGTCTTTTCCAACCTCTATGATTCTGTGAACATTTCAAACCAGAGCACAGAACGTGGTGCAGAAGAGTTGAGTGATTCAGTAGCCTCCTGTCGCAAGAGGAAGAACAGATCACTAGCCTCTCAGCTTCTTGTCCTCAACCAAAAACACAGCTTCAGACTATTTTCCAGATGAAAACTGAGCTGACTTGAAATCAAAACAAATCCCACTCTTTGACAAAGAGTAGGTACTGACTAAATTGAGGAAACCTTTTATTATCACTATTTTACAAATGCTGGTTTGGTAAAGTTTCACCACTACAGAGATCAATGAATCTAGAGGAAAATCTCTCATAATATACTGGTTGTAGGGGTTTTTTTGCATGTGTGTTCCCAGCAAAGAAAAAACCACATGGACCTCAAAACGTGTTACGTGAATTATTAGTAGATTTAAATTGTTTGCCTCAGGCAGGAAACAAGATCACGCAGTTATAAAACAACCTCAAGTCTGCCAACCATAAAGCAAGTAACATGCAGAAGGTACAAGGCTATTTAAATAAAAGGAATTAATTCAGGTTCTTTGTTCTGTGTTATCTGAGCATCTTCCAAAAGGCCATAAAGAAACATAACATCTGTCATCTTCAGGTTAGTCTCTCTCAAACCTTTCCTGGGAAAAAACACATGTGCACTGCAGCATTGGGGAATTTGAAGTTATTCCCCTCTTCCTTTGGTCCCCACGTGCATCTGCACATTTGTTTATCCGTAGTCATGAGAACACGGATGATTTGAGAATGACCTCGGGGAAGAGGGATGAAGCAGCAAGATCCAGAAAAGTCTGAGCATCATTAAGGAAATTTATGGTTTGTAGCAAGAGGCAGAGAAAAGCCAAAAAGGAGGAGAAAAGAGTAGATACAGATCATCTCATCCAAGGTGCCTTGTTTAAAAAAAATACTCACTGTGTGCATCCTCCATTTTCTAAAATGTGAGGGAAAAAAGGAAGGTATCTCAGGAGATTCAGCTTGTGGGGAGATTCAGCTTTTCTAAAGGTTGTGAGGTGTAGTGTCCTGAAAATGTTCCCTCCATTTTAATTGCCTCTCAATGTAAAATGGGCTCCACTTATTTTTTCCCTAGTATTTTAAGGCAATCATAGAACCACCATTAGGGATTGGAAGGGACCTCGAAAGATCATCTAGTTCAATCCCCCAACACAGCAGGATCACCCAGACCAAGTCATACCAAGTCAGGGTTAGAAGGGACCACAGGATCATCCAGTTCCAACTCCCCTGCCATGGGCAGGGACACCCCACCCTAGATCAGGCTGGCCAGAGCCTCATCCAGCCTGGCCTTAAACACCTCCAAGGATGGGGTCCCAACCACCTAAGTATCTGGAAACATAGCTCAGACCTTCTGAACTGCTTCTCACATACTGCACAAGAATCATGGAATCATGGAATTGGGAATTGGAAGGGACCCCTAAAGATCATCTAGAAGCGCTTTGCCTCCCTCCCGTGTTCTTGCCATTCCTAAAGCAGTCCAAAATTGGTGCTCTGGGGGACATGTGAACCAACAAAATAGAAGTCAGAGAGGTCTCCTGCTGCAACTCCACCACATTCAGGCAGGAAACAGCCCCAAACAGGAAGACTCAAACAACCACAGCGTGTTTTGCAGCAACACCTGAGGGGGTCACTTAGGCTTCGTCTTTCAGGCAACAGGGTTTAACAATAACACAACAGCTCGGTGGACACCTTAGCACAGGTTCAAACACTGCGAGGAGATATTTATGGCCATCAAGTAACATGAAGTTTAATCTCCCTGTCTTCAGAAGACACTCAAGAAGGAAAATGGGAAATACGACTCCTGACAGGGTGTTAAATCAGACAGTCTTAACCACAGGGTCACACGAGCACTGCCACAGTAACTCACTCTCTGTTACTTCCAGAAGGAAGCTCCTACCTACTGTTCTGCAGCACGTTCTCCACGTGCCTGGAGAAAAACAGCATTTGGTTTGGAAAACACAACAGTTACAGCCTTCTGTCCTATTTTAAAGCAGGGGAAAAGGCACAGAGGTAACCATGTCCAAAACTGATCTCCAGCGTAACTGTCACCATCACCACTAAAACACTCAGATTTTATTTTTAGGTTTTGTTTTTATTCCTAAAAATCACATTTCATGCAATTGTCTGCACTAGTAAACTTGCTCTCAATATGATGCTAACATGTCAGAGCCTTCCTTAGTGGCTTCTGTCTGGCATCCCATTACCTGCTCTTTGATTTGGCAGATGTTCTGTATCTCTCTAGTCCATATGTGGGCTCTTAAGATGCCCTCAGACTTCACAGGAAGGAGGAGAAGGCACTTAGGTAGGGGAGTTGGAACTGGATGATCCTGTGGTCCCTTCTAACCCAGACTGACTCTATGACTTGGTCTGGGTGATCCTGCTGTGGCAGGGGGATTGGACTAGATGATCTTTCAAGGTCCCTTCCAACCCCTAATGATAGGTCTTCCAAAACTAAAGTCCTGTTCTGTTACCTTCTAGATACCTGAGCCCAAACCCAGCACTTGAACATCTTCTGAACCTAAACACCAAAAGAGGAAGCTCTGGACGTGGGAACAGACAAGAGAGAAGTTTAGCAGAGAACCTCACAAATTTGGCTTAGAAAGAAAGGAAAACCTCCTTGTGGCTGTCTGTATTTCTAAAACCACTGGCTTGTGCTCTCACAAGCAGCTGCAGCCTACTCTGGTTGGACTAGCAGCACGCAGGGACTGCAAACCTCTTTCTTCTTGCTGGAGGACTCAGAGGGACGTGTCAAGGTGGGAAACAGTAAAGGTACATGGCACATCCCTCCCTCCCCACCAATTTCTCACAGACACCAAATGGATCCATCTTCTTGTCCTCTTGGCCTTCATCTCCCCTGATCCAAACAACACCAGGTCTTTGCACACAACTGGACTTACTTGTGACAACAATAAACCAACCGAGGCTTCTTCATCCAAAGTGTTCCACCAAACCCCTAGTGCTGGGTGTTGAACCGATAGAGATAAGGAGGAGAAAAGGCATCTGACACCCAATGCACCCCCCTACCTCTTTCAGAGGGCTTTCTCAGGCCACTGCAAACACCCTGGGCTCAACTTTGTCAGCTGCTGGCATCTGCAGGCAAAAAATACCACAACAATGAAAACAAAACCTGCACTGTCAGTCAGGATGTTCAGAGGAGACTGGGATTCTCGGAAGGATGCACATCCATCCCTGCACATCTCAGAGTGGTTGGATCCTACACATGCTCCTGCCCACTTAAAGCTCATCTTTAAGGCTGGCAAGCACTTTTAGGAGAAACACAAAAGCCTGGTGTCAATGCACAACAGCACACTGAACTTTAACTCTTCCCACACTGACACTACAGGACTAATCTGTTGTAACAGAGTTAATGGTATCACAGTCCCCTACACACTTGCTTTGCAGCATCGACCTTGCCTACCCCAACAGCTTCAGATCTGTATCACAAGGGAAGGGGGCAAAAATAAAAAAATTAAAAAAGGAAAAAACAAACCAATTTTTAGGTGCTTCCCCTGTCTGGTGAATTTACAAACACGAGAAGAGAGCTGGAACACACTGAAATCCCCAAAAGACAAAGAACAACCCGGCTGCAAAATGCATTTCTTAGCACACAAATTACACTGCTCAGTGATCCCTTCTGTTCATAACACAGCTAGGCACAAGGGGGTTGTGCCGTGCTCCACAGTAAACAGGTCTGGGCAAATTCAGAAAGTCCAAAGTACAAAGCTCCCTGTGGAAAACGTGTGGCTAATAGCCATCTTTTAATGTCACGAGGGCTCCTGCTCGAGTGACTTCTCTCGTCGTAACAGCAGAGCTATCAAAAGAGGAAAAGAAAGTCATCCTTCAACATTTTGATCTCTCAAGATTTACTACCCGAGGCACCAGACAAAGCCACATTCGGAAAAAAAGCATGCAAGAGAATTCCAGGTTCTCTACATGAAGACTTCACGAGGAGGAGGAGGACTGTCAGCACCTCCACAGTGCATCAAGACACTCTGCGGCAGCGATCGCCAAGTTTAACCAAGTCAGCAGCAATCCTGACCACCTGTAACTGCACGAAGGGAAGGTTTATGATCTAAAAAGGAACAAAATTAGTCATGCAGTTCCAAGACGAGGGGCAGACCAGCCAGATCCCAGCTCTTTGTTCGTTTCTTCCCAGCTGGAGAGTTCATCAGCTGCCCAACCTACATGCCATGCTTGTAACTCAACTCCAGCAGTGACCAAAACAAGCTCCAGTCTGCACTGTCCTGAGCTCTGAAGCAGCAGATAACATCAGTCAAGTTCAGAATGAACTGTCTGCAAAGTTTTGTCAAATTTGCCTCCAAAGCCAGATGCCAAGAAGCACCAAGACAGACCCAGACGATGAACACGCAGCACCTTACCCCACAAGCTCTCCCCACCCCCCAGCTTTCCCTTCTGCACTGATTTCACACACAGGGCTTATGCAATTCATCAGCTGAGCTCATGGCAGGGTAGCAAAGGGCAGAAGGGACAAGCTGCCCCTTTTCTGACTCCCTGGGAGAAACAAGCCAAGCAAGGAGCGATGTCACAGGCAACGCAGACACAACGCAGGGCACTGAGCTTCGGCAACCAGGTGCCCAAGCCGACAAGGATCAAGGTAAACCCAGGTCAGAGCTACAAAACAGCAGAGAGCTTGGAAAAGTCAGCACTTCACAGAATCACAGAACATCAGGGATTGGAAGGGACCTCAAAAGATCATCTAGTCCAGTCCTCCCACCACAGAAGGACCATCGAGATCAAGTCACATAGGAACTTGTCCAGGAGAGTTTTAAATGTCTTCAGAGAAGGAGGCTCCACAACCCCTTCCAGTGCTCTGTCATCCTCACTGGGAAGAAATTCCTTCTCGTATTGATGTGGAACCTTCTGTTCCAGCTCACCCCCACTGCCCCTTGTCTTATCACTAGATGACATCGAGAAGAGCCTGGCTCCATCCTTCTGACACCACCCTTCACATATTTATGGACATTCATAAGGTCAACCCTCAGTCTCCTCCAAACTAAAGAGACCCATCTCCCTCAGCCTTTCCTCATCAGGGAGATGCTCCACTCCCTTCATCACGTTTGTGGCCCTGCGCTGGACTCTCTCCAGCAGTTCTGTGTCCTTCTTGAACCGAGGGGCCCAGAACTAGACACAATACTCCAGGTGTGGTCTCACCAGGGCAAAATAGAGAGGGAGGAGAACCTCTCTCGATCTCACCCCCATTCTGATCCACCACAGGATGCCGTTGGCCTTGGTCACAAAGGCACATTGCTGGCTCAAGGTCATCTTGTTGCCCACCAAGAAAGAACAGGCAGGACTGAGCCTGGTACCACCAAGACTCAGCATCCCTTTAAGCAGTCACAATAATGCACCAAAAAAGATGCCCAAGACTAGAAAAAGAGATTAACAGTCCATGGAGGAAAAAGGCAGCAAACAGAACTTACTTTCAAAGTTGGTGAATACCACCTCTTGTGTGGAATAATACAGCAGGTGACAAGCAAAATCCAAGCTTCCATCATGGTAGGAAACAGACTGGCAGTGGAAGAGCCTGGCCAAGAAAGAGTCTTGATGTATCTTTGACAAGTCAAACCATTTTCACATAAACCAAGTCGAGGAAGCAAAACTGACTGACACTCTGTCTCACAATAACACGTCAGCCAAAAACCCTGGCTCACACTCCTCGTTTGTTCCCAGCCAAAGCCTGGGAACGTCTCTCCTGGTGCTTTATGTGTGAAGTGTGACCTGCCTCCAGCAGGACACACACATCACGCTGGGACAGGGCTAACCTTGAGGTGTGCAGCTTCCAGGGCTCTCCCCTTACTTGGGAAAACACATCCCTCATACAAAATAAAAATTACTGAAAACCCTGGGAGTGTCTCTGCTCGTTTTGATCTAAATCCCAGGTCAGGCTGCAAATGAGACGTGTCTGTGAGGCATCCACAGAATTAAGATGTGATATTCAACAGGCTAAGGCAGCCTATCATTTTCAGAAAGCATTTCAAAACCAAAACCTCTTGATTTCTGCAACAGCTGCTGATGGGAGAGGTCTCTGAACCCCATGAAGTGAGCAGCAGACAGCTCCTCTCTACTCCTGCTGAAACAAGCCAGAGAAATGGTAGCCCTTTCCTTTTCCCCCACTTCTCCCCAACATCAGTTTCACATTAAAAAAGAAATGTGCTTTGGAATTACTTGATCTTTGATCTTCTTTTGTCTTACAACAACAATAGCAGACGCAGAACCAGAACTTGAAAGCACTAGTGAGACGCAGAACTCGTGTCTCCTTCACGCAGTGTCTTCTGCTGAGCAGCCAAGGCTGCTACTCATAACCAAAGTCATTGTGGAATCTTCTCAGGGCTGCTGCAGCTGCGGTTACCCCGTCTTTCTTACAAACACAGCGGCTTCCTGCCAAGGTTCTCCTGCTACATCAGGTTGAATCATGGCATCCTTCACCACTGTGACCCCCAAACACAGTCATGCCACAACTCTGTCTAGCTGCATTAACTACACATCACAGTGAGACGGTGCTTCTGTGCCTACCTCCAGAACAGGCTGCCTCTTCCCTCTGCCTGCTGAGGAGCTGGCAGCATCCTCTTTCAGGCTGCACACAGCTCACAGCACTTTAATGTTTCACAAGTAACAGTCTGTACTAACTGCTCATGGCATGGAAGTTCAGAGTACACCTTTATACACCCGTTGGTGACAAACAGATAACCCTCAAGGCCAGTTCCTGTGTGTCATCTCTGCTATGAGGAAAGGCTGAGGGAGCTGGGTCTCTTTAGCTTGGAGAAAAGAAGACTGAGGGGTGACCTCATTAATGTCTATAAATACGTTAAAAGTGGGTGTCAGGAGGATGAAGCCAGGCTCTGCTCAGTGTCATCTAGCAATAGAACGAGGGGCAATGGGTGTGAGCTGGAACACAAGAGGTTCCACATCAATATGAGAAGGAACTTCTTCCCAGTGATGGTGACAGAGCATTGGAAGGGGCTGCCCAAGGGGGTTGTAGAATCTCCTTCTCTGGAAACATTTAGAACCTGCCTGGATATCTACCTGGATCTAGGTGATCCTGCTGTGGCGGGAGGACGGGACTAGATGATCTTTCAAAGTCCCCTCTAATCCCTAATGATTCTGTGATTCACTCTTCCAACCTTGCAGAAGAAAGCGCACAAGACAAAGCTCTTGATTAAGTGAACAATGAAGAAAAGAAACTTTTCCTTTTCTCTTAAACTAGGTGTAAAGAATTGAACTAAAACATCAAGCAGAGCACTTTACTGCTCTTTGGTGATCCTACAGCAGGTACCTTTATTGCACAACAGGACATTTTCCAATATACTGATAAATTACAAATTACGTGCATCCCACTTCTGGTAGCACCCTTTTCTGATCATCTCCTGCTGTATCAAGTCAGCTAATAGCCACCTCAGCTTTACCTGGTCAAACCACTTTGTTGTTTAAATCAAGGGTCCTGCCAGCAACCCCTGATGGTCAATATTTCACCTGCACACAGTGACCCCGTAAGCTGCGGTAACAGCATCACAGCACTTGACACTGAGCCACACGCACACACACGAGGCTGAGACCAGCTTCTTCAGATCACAAACCTTCCAACACTTCTAGCTGAGGTGTTTCCAGCCCCTTTGCATTACTTCATCTACCAAAACCTCACCAGGGTTGAAAAGGTGATGGTGTCAATCGGCAGGGGAGAAATAAAGACCTCTGCTGCTGAGGGAGCAAAGGAAGGGAAACGAGAACACATCCTCCCTCTCCATGCACCTCTGGTTGCCTTGGTACACTTCGTCAGAAGATGAAAACACACAGCCTTGATGACTTCACTGGCTCTCTCAAGGAGAGCAGTTGCTAGAACCAGCAGTTTGCTCCTGGGTAGAAAAGGGTGGGTTTATTGTTTCCTCCCCACCACTTCATTTCTTCACTTTCACTTTGACTACAAGGGGTAAAAAACCCAAAACTTAACTTCTCTTTTGAACACAGAACCTGAAAAATCCCCATAGTTGCTCACACCTGATGGAATAGGAAACCTTCCCGAGTGCCACCTGGTTCTGCACAACATCATCTTCCCTATGAGGTGAAAAACCTCAAAGTTATGACTGCAGAGATAACCACAGAATCACAGAACATCAGGGATTGGAAGGGACCTTGAAGATCATCCAGTCCAATCCCCCTGACAGAGCAGGATCACCTAGATCAAGTCACACAGGAACATCTCCAGGCAGTTTCAGGCTCCTCCTGAAGATCATCCAGTCCAATCCTCCTGCCACAGCAGGATCTCCTAGATCCAGTCACACAGGAACATATCCAGGCAGTTTCAGGCTCCTCCTGAAGATCATCCAGTCCAATCCTCCTGCCACAGCAGGATCACCTAGATCCAGTCACACAGGAACATATCCAAGTGGTTTCAGGCTCCTCCCAAAATCCTTAGCACCCCACACACAATTATGGAAAAATCAAATAACCTCAGCCCTTGGACCTTTGTAAACACCTGGTGCCTCAGTTTCACCGCAAGAAGGGTGTTTGCTAAGCCCCAAGTTACAGGTAAACAAGCCCCATTTAACTGGTCGCAAGAAAATCTCTTTTATGAAGATGTTAAGACTCTGGATGTTTGGGTGGAGCTCTTCTGTTGTGGTGGGTGGGTGGTTCTGTGTGATGGCTGGGGTTTGGTTTGGTTTGCTGGGTGTGCTTTAACTTTCCAAACCGTAGATTCATCGGCAGCTCTTACAGCACATTTCGGGTACGGTGATCTTCTGAACTGCTCTCATCTGCATCATCCAAAGTGCCCCACTGCACATATCCCCCTCGGATTCTTCATTCCTGTGGGCTTGTCCTGGAGAACCAACTGGTCTGTTGGGGTTGCAACACTCTCTTCCTGAGTCAACACCAAACGGATCCAATTCCTTTGTCTGATCTTTCTTCAGCACTGGCTAAGAAGTCCTTTTCGACTCTCAGCACTTCTTGCTGGCAATGGCAGGCTGCACATTCTTCCAAGAGATGTTTGCTCAAGTCAATAAGTGCTTCACTCCATTTAAATTTTTTTTAGAAGAACAGTGGCTAAGTCTGGGAATCCAACAGTGCAAAAAGCTGCAGCAAAAGCTTCCAGGAAGGACAGCTTGCACAGCCGACCACAGTTTAGAGGACTTGCTGCCACCAAGTAAGGCAGCAGCCGTAGGTGACCTCCTTTCATTCTCTTAAAGGGAGTTTCTTCCAATTTCACAGACTCACATTCCACCCCGACATGCCTGTCAGCTAGAGACAGTGGCTAGAGGGCTGAGGACAAGACCTGGTGTCCTGCTGAAGAACTACACATAACCCTGACAGAGCTAGTGACTACTGTCCATAAGACAAGGCTATGGGTCCAGGTCTACCAGCACCGAGCTGAAACTGCAGCTGAAGCCATCTGTCAGCAGAAGACTAGTGGGGTGCCACATACATAGAAGCTGGCCACATCAGGGCCTCACCAGCTGGGATCTGGGCTGTCTTCCAAACCTGTTGTTGAGTGGCAAGAGCCACAACAAAGGGATCTTTATCCCAGATGAGCCATTTGCAGATCTCCAACAAAAGCAAACCAAATCAACTAGACAGGTTGCCACAGGACAAGGAAAGCTCAGTAGACAGATCACCAGAAAATGAACAAAAGTATCTTCAAGTACAGAGCTGGAAATTGGAGCTAGACCAACACACAAAATAAAAGCAGATGGAGCCCTCAGACTCAGCGCAACCCCAACACTTGAACTAGAACAACTTGGAAGAAACACTTCTTTGGCATTTTAAAGCCTCTTGCCTGCACGCAGCAAAGACACAAACTCAAACGAACACGGCAACCACCTCAACTTACAGGTACATCTTCACAAAAAGAGGCTCCCAAGGAGACACTTCACTTTTAACAAAGCAACTCCGACATACCCTGATGCCTCAGGGCTACCCTGTCACAGCAGGCTTCTGCACAGCTGCTGACTTCTGTGAGTGCTTTCACAGGTTCACTTCTGAGAGTCTTGTGCTAGAAATAAAACCAATTCCAAGCTGGCACACCAAAGGCATTGATGGAAAATTCAGCAGCAGCCAATTTGATAGGTTGCAGGATGGTAGGGATTGGAAAGAACTCTGGGTATCATCTAGTCCAACGGCCCTGCCACACAGCATGTTGTCCTGGAGCAGATCATGCAGGAATGGGTCCAGGTGGGTTTTGAACATCTCCAAAGACAGACTCCACAGCCTGTTCCAGTGCTCTGCCACCCTCAAGGTAAATGTGTTTCTCCTTGTGTTTAGGTGGAAGCTCTTGTACTCCATGTTATTTGCAGATGAGTGTTATCCAGAGTCAGGGTGACCATAGCCCAGAAAGCAACACAGCTGCTCAAGTGTCTCCAGCCATGTGGGCTCTCAGTCAAAGCAGTGCCCCACCACCACAAAACTGAGGTGAAGCAAGGTTTGTACACCTAGGAACTATTACAACATTAGCAAGGTTTCCAAGCTTCCACAGCAAGACAGAGAAGCAGCAGCTGGGAAGCACTGCAGTTGCATTGAGTGAGAGTGCACAGGAGAGGGAAGGGAGTTCCTTGGGAGGCAGCAAGTCAGGCTGGACAACCTTGCCAAGCCTATATAACAAAACCTCCACGTGGTTTGTGAGCCACAAAACACACCCTGGAGGAGCTGGGGGTGGATCACAATGATTGCCTGGAGGTCTTATTTCTCCAGCACTCCACACAATGGCCTGTGTGAAGGGGTCCAGCAAAGTCTACCTCAACAGAGTCTGTTGGCTTGCCTCCTCCTGCAGCTGCGTGTTCACATCACCCAAAACCCCTAAGCCAGCACAACTTGCTTCTGGACCCACGATGCAGCTGCATCACAGAAACAGCCTGTGACCCTGATGCTATCACTTCAGCACAGTGATCTCTCTTCTCCTCACCACCTGAAACAGTCCAGCTGAAAACTGCACTGAGGACAGGATGGGCCAGGGGCTTTCCTGAAGTCTGAGAATAACTTGGTTCCATTTCTCAGCAAGAGCTTCAGCTGGTGCTCTGCCCAGAATACCAAACCCACCACTGGATTATCTTCCCGAGTACTTCAGGGAAGCCTGAACTCAAGCTTTAATTATCACTTCATCAGTGCTCTAAAAATAGTTAGTGGGAAGGGTCTATCCACAGAGAAAAAATAAGCTATGTGGAAGAACAATGCTCTGGCAATCACCTCACACTTGCTGCACATGGGAGAAGAAATTTATCCTTTATGAGCTGCTCTGGGGAATAAAACAAATACATGAACTTGCCAGATACACTTTTTAGAAGGAAGAGAAGAAGATGACCATTTCATAGTCCATTAAGACTGAATACACTTAAAGGTGGGTGAAGGGAAAATGTGATGGAATAAACCTGGTTTAGAAAGAAATTAATTACTTCTCTGCTTCTTCTGATGCAGAGATGAAGCATTTAGTTGAATAACTAGATCATGAACAGAGAGGAATTCAGAGCTTAAAAAAAGGGTGATTAAAGAAAACATTTACACACACAAGTCACCATCCCTGGGTGTGTTTAAGGAAGGATTGGATGTGGCACTTAGTGCTATGACCTAGACAATGTGGTGATGTTAGGTCACAGACTAGACTTAAATCTCTTTTCCAGCCTCAACAGTTCTGTGATTCTGAGTTTACATGCTGCTACCATCCCTTGAACATCATGGAAATCCAACCTTTAATAAACCTTTATCCGTTACTCAGGTTTTGTTGTAGGGATACATCAAACACCACATCTACAACGCTCACTTGAGGGTGTTTATGTTCAACCAAGAGGATAATGCAGGAAAAAAGAGCTTCCTCAACTACTCAACGTGTGCTATAAGCTACGTAAGGGTGGATTTACCTAACACTAGCTATCTAAACACTTCCAAGAAAAAGCTAATGGCCCAAGGCTCCCTCTGTAGTCAAGGAAAAAGGCAACTACCTCCAGAAAGCAAGTTATCCCTCCAAGATTAGTTCCTGGGACTGGTGGGAAGAAGCATCCTTTGGAGATTGGACTAGATGATCTTTTGAGGTCCTTTCCAATCCCTAATGTTCTGTGATTCTGTGCAAAAGGAGGATGTAGACACAGGTCAAGGGCTGCTTCTAGAAGGATATTTAATATTTACATCCAAGGCCCAGTCTCCAAGTAAAAATGAAGTAAAAAACAGAGAGGTGCAGTAACTTCTTAGCAAAGAACACTTGGCATTAAGTGTCTTTTGTGGTGTTTACAAGCAGAGGACACAGAGAGGGACATCTGCCACCACCAGCACACCTTCCTGTGGTCCACACAGAAACAACCAGGGAACTTGGCTCCAACTGACCTCCACTGACAACATGAAGCCTCCAGAAAGTGCTGCCAAACACTCGGTGTGTGGCAGGATGAATCAGCTCGGCGGAGATTTGGAGACTGCACAGTGGAAGGTAAAGGAGAAGTAAGTACTATTGAGTAGGTACCCACAAAATACTCCTACATCTCGGCACGCCGTCAGGGGTGCTTCTGAGAAGAAGACAGAGCCAGTCTGAGCAGCAACACTCAAACCACTGCAGAACCTTTACAAACTGTGCTCGATTCATCTCCTCTGGCTCCTTTCCACTGCATTTTATCAACTTGTTCAAAGTGAGCATTAAAAGCTCTTTAGTATCTTGGTACATTTGTTACTGCTGACTAGGAGTAATTGCCAAGGAAGTTATCTGTCTGCCAGAGCCTACTCATGCCTGAGACAGCGGAGGTCGTGTTCTGGGAAAAAACTTGACTTTGAATATTTCCAAGTCTCTAACTGCCACAGAAGCTACGTGCACACAAGAAAAACTGAATGGCTCAGAAAAATGGAGGTGCCACCCACCCCAGAACAAGTTTTACTTGTGAAGCTATCTGAGGAACTTCAGGAATTTGCCTGCCCTGTTTTCAAACCATGGATCTGAACAGAGTTATCAGTTAACATCAGTGAAAATAGAAGTGAAAAATATGCTGGCCCTCACACGCCCGGTGTTGCCTCCCTTCCTCCTGCCCAAAGATACATGGAAGTACCAAATCCTGTTCATGGCTCCTTGAGGAAATTCTTTGTCTGTGATGTTTTCTCTATAAACAGTCTCCACAAGTGACTTTCTTTTTTACTTCCAGTGCAGCAGGATTCAGTTTCAGCGCCCCAGCTGCTGCGTGAACCAGACGGGAAGGAGAAGCTTTGAAGCGCAGTCGCCTTGCAGGATGCCGACAGCTCCAGCACCACAGAGCCACAGGGACCAACCCGTTACAGCACATCACAGAAAAAGCCTCCGGCGTGGAACCAGTCCCAGGCACAGTCCTGGGCTAGTCAGTCTTGCCTGAAGACATCCTTACACAGGCAGTAACAGAAACAGCACACTAAAAAAAACCAGGGGGCATGCATTTAACCTCTGCTGCCATTTTCAGCCAAAAAATGTGATAATGTGTCTTCAAGAAGCACACTTCTTGCATTTCATAGAATCATAGAATCACTAGGGATTGGAAGGGACCTCGAAAGATCATCCAGTCCAATCCCCCTGCCAGAGCAGGCTCACCTCACTGGAGAAGCCATGGAATCAGAATCACTCAGGGTCAGAAGGAACCATCATCCAGTTCCAACCCCCCAGCACAGGCAGGGACACCCCACATCCTGATCACCTGAAAATAAAAGTTCTATGATGCATTTACAGCCAATATTCTCCAAGAGAAGAAGAACAGCACAGCTCAACTCTGTGCTGATGCAGAACTGCTGATTAGCATAATTGAGTAACTTCTGTGCTCTCCAAGCAGATTAAACAATTTACAGTCACTGAGTCTGTGGCCAGACCCAAATGAGATCAGCTTCTCTTCAAAGGGACCACCCATGTACTTGGTGTTCTTTTCAACAGTCTTCTGATCGGGTGCTACTGCCAGCAACATCAAGATGTGCCTTGAGTACTGACTTAATTATAACAAACCTATATGAAAGGTCTTCATGAATAGGTTGATCACAGCATTGCTAACTTTCTGAAAGTCTCACTGAACACCAGTAATCACCTGGATGTGCTTCAACTCTGATACAACTCAGGATAAAGACAGAAGAAGTTTTAAAAACTAGAGGTTCAGTTTAACAGAGGGCTGGTGCACTCAACTCAGAATAAGTGCTCATGGTATCTGGAGAGAAAGATCAAAACTGTTCTTCCTCACTTCATTCCAGCACAATCACTAACAGGAATCACACACTCCTCTTAAAGTGAGCCTCTCTGAGATTTCAGCCCTTTGTCAGCACCATGCTACAATTCACAAGAGTTAAACCCTGGATCACATTTTCATCTGTTTAAAGCCATAAACAGGTAAAATTCATAGTTCTTAAAAGTGTGTCTCACACCACTCACAGTTTGCACAGATGATCATGAAAGGAGCACTTCTGAGACAGGGTAACTCCTTGACCTTGGCATTAAACCAAGCTTTACGCCTGTGAGCGAGAAGGCAAAGGATGCAAAGCTAGTCAATTCTTTGGTTGCCTCTCAGTTCACTCCCAGATGTGGAAGGGAGTCTCCATTGTCTCCAGCTACTTACACAAGAACTTCTAAGCACAGACAGAATCACAGAATCACCCAGACTGAAAAAGACCTCTAAGATCACTGAGTCCAATCATTAGCCTAACAAATCCTTGTCTAAACCTTCTCCAAACCTTCTCCTTCAATGCTACGTCTACAAGGTGCTTAACCATGTCCAGGGATGGGGACAGTTATAAAGAACATTTCTCCTAACTATCATATGTTTATTTACAAATACACACATCATTCTTCAATGTCTTGATATGAAAACTAATACCAGTGGCTGAACTGTTTCAAGAGCAGACACGCATTGTCGGTACCTACCTTGAGCTACCCTGTGGATAAATTTCCAGGCTAACTTTACCACTTCAGTAAATGAGCTGAAAGAATCCTGCACCTCTAGGCTGCACCTGGACTGTCTCAAGCCAATTTAATACAAGCTCTAGTTTTAGAACCCTCAGGAGAAAGCTCTTCCCAGTAAAGTATTAATTATCAATATAAGAGTAAGAAGAGAAGGAATGCCAAGATCGCTTCCCAGATTCACAGTGACAACCTCTGCTAGAGACAGGAAGAGAAAACCCCCCTCCCCATCTACACTCCCACACTTCCCAGTCTTCATCTTCAGCTACATGTTACTCCATCCTTAATCCTACCAGAGATAAAGCAGGGGTAGAGCAGAAGTCAGTCACTCTTAACTGACTTTGGAGAAGACTGCTGCCCAATGACCTGGTTAGACTTCAAACACCAAACACAAGGGCACAAAAGAAGAAAAAACTCATTACAGGGGCAGAGACTAATTAAGTCATGATAAACCATGAAAGTCAGCAATCTGTATGAGTACAGCCATTCACACTACACTTCACATGACTTTCAAGCCCTGAAGAAAAGTCAGCTTTAAGTATCTGCCCAGGGAGGTGCTTGAACTTGCCACCCCTGGACATGCTTGAAAGTCACGTAGAAGCGGAGCTTGAGGACATGGCTTAGTGGCAGGCTTGGTACAGTTAGGTTCATCATTGGACTCTTCCAAACTAAGAATTCTGTGATTCTATCTAAGAGGTGGCCCACCAGAGCACCTAAACAAGAGGCTTTTTCACTAGTACAAATCCAAACACTACGATGAAACTACAGAGGAATAACTTCTGCTTAGTTACAGTGACTTTCAGGACACAGCGACTGAAATAACATACTGCCCATGGAAAAAGGTGCTAGCACCAGGAGTGAATATCCACTTGTGCCAAGAGCAAAACCTCACTGTGCAGTGTCCTTTTCAGAGCACAGGTCTTGCACAGAAATCCCTCAGTGGCTGCTGTGTATTTTGAAGAGTGGTGGTTTATTTCCTTGGAACAGATAACTCCTCTATCTACTGTGTAAACAGCGAGAGCTTCACTGTTTAAACTTCGAGTAAATCCAAGATTAACTCACTGCTTTCTCCCATGCTGCAATTTTCTTTCTATTTGTACAGCACCTCCACTCCATTGCCTGACAACCCCTGGCTCAGAGAGCTGTGCTCTCCACGATGGAATTACTTCTGCTACTGAGCAGGAAGGGAGACAGAGCCGGGAGGTAACAGACAGATGCTGCAGAGCTGCACAGCTCTGGCACCCAAGCAGCACAGACATACACCTGCAGAGTGTCTGTGAACTACAGAACCCATCAGTGAGGACTTTCAGCGCTCCCTGAGCACAGCAGGCAGGCAGTACCCCCACTCTGCCACCACAGCACCTGCATTTCTGAGAAGCACAAGGTTTCCTCATTCCTTGCTACGTGAGTACACCTGGGTCTTGCTGCCCTTCTTGTCTTCTCTGTTACTGTCATGCTCCTGAGCAGAACTGTTTGCAAGTGGAAGAACGTATTCACCAGGAAACCTCCAGACACTGTAGCCCACTCTAACTCCTATTAGACTCATCCCATTCCTTTGGCCCTCTATGTGTTCTTGGAGGTCCTCTGCGTGTTCCCCTTTCTTGCTTTCTCAGCTCTTCCCAAGGACTTGCTCTTTCCTTAACTCTTCCCTCCATTAGTTCAGTGACTGATTTGGTTCAGAAAACAAACCAAAACAACTTCAGCTCAGTAAGCAGCAGATTCTCCCCTCCCTCCTCTCCATTCTGACCATCTTTTCACCATACACAGAAAACTGCTTCTAAAGATGCAGCTAACAGATTCCCAAGTCCTGTTCCCACTTGCAAATCTTGCATCCAAACTCTCAACATTCCTAAGTGGGACAAAGTGAAGTGCACCATGGTGTATGAACTACCTGTAGAAAGCCTGGAGAATGGTGTACACAGGGAAGTCATCTTTCTTTGCACTTCATCAGCTTAACTCTTGGTTTGATCTGGCTGCTCCAGCCACTTTCAACGTGCAACCTGTGTGCAAAGTGAGTTTCCTAACAAGGTGCTCAGTTGTACCTTCTGCAGTACCTCCCATCACCTTTAATGTTCCACCTCAGAGAAGCTGGCCAAGCATTTTGCACAGACATGCACCTGCAGTTTGCTAACTGAAGAGGACACCTGCTTTTACCTTTTTTTTTAAAAAAAAAAATTAGTTAAAATATATTAAGACTGCGTTTGCTACGTGAATCTTTCACCCTGCAACCCAGTATTTCCTGCTCTCTCAGTAAGTGCACCACTTAACACACCCAGTGTACTACACTGCTCTTCAGTGAATCCATTTCCAAGTCACAAGGTACAGACCTGAACCCAGACCAAACACATCTCACACACAAGCCCAGAAAAATTAGTCCCTTTCAGTCAGTGAGGAGGATTCCATGGGCCTTGCCAATCCTGCCTCTTAGAGGATGCTGTTTGCCCACTGGCTCTATCCTCCCCAGGAAGCCTGAGGCAATGACAGCTTTGTGACAAACTGGAAGACATGAAAGAACCAACAGTGAATTGAAGTATGTGACATCTTAAACTTAGCTCCACACTAACTTATGTCATTTAGAATCACAGAACAGTTTGGAAGGGAACACTGAGGTTCATCTAGTCCCGCTACGGAGGGACATCTTCCACTACATCCTGTTGCTCAAAGAGCCCCATCCAACTTGACCTTTGACACCTCCACAGGCAATTTCAACATCAGTGTGAATAATTAAAAACATCTTGTCAGGGAGCCGAAAACAGAAGCCTCCATTCTTTCCTTTAGCAGAAACAACTCCTTCTGCCATCAGATCCGGCTACAGAGAATTCAAGACCAGAAAACTCTAACATCTTGGACTCCCATGCCTGGTCACAAAACCAAGTGATAGTCAGAGATTCATGCACACTGCAGGCTGAAGGAAAGAGATAGTGACTGGTATTTCTCTTTATCTGTGACCAGTATAACCTCTCACTTCTTTCATCACCTTGCTCCCAGAAGTCACTACAACCATAAGCCAACAGCTCTGAGGGCTGACGCCGATGCTGCACTGTAACTGCTCTGGGGTCACCACAAAGTACAAAGCTCCAATGTTCTACAAGCAACAGGGAAATGAGCAGCACGTAACCATTTCTAAAATCTACCCACACTTGCTGGAAATAACGAGAAGTCTACAGCAAAAGAGTGTCAATATTACACCAGGAAAACATCGAACATCTGAAGTTTTTCAGCTACTAGGTGACACCCTAGAAAATCCAAACAAACTGGAAGACAGTAAGTCTAAGGGTAACCTTGTCTTGCCTGCTGCCTTAGAGGCTGTGTATCTTACCTATGTGGCTACTACTCCAATGACTTACAGTAATATCAGATAAAATAACAGCATCACACTGTCACCTCATACATTTCCATCTTCTCATGGTCTGAGAATTCTCCACACACCTCCACTGTAGTGACCCATTTTTCCTTCTCAATTTAAGTAAAGAGCAGTGATTTCTCTCTGTTTTTCATCTGGAGGCATTTATCTTGCAATCAATTCTGCAGGATGAAATTGAGTTTGTATTGGCACCATGGCTTCATATAAAAACAATCATCATTTTAGCAGAACTCTCATGCTGCAGATCCTTCTTCCCATCTTGACTCACTCTGCAGTAACCCATGCAGTTTATTTGGCTACCAAAGAGCCACAGTTCATTTGACATAATTATCTTCCTTTCCTATCAGTGTCTATATCTGGCATCCCAAAGCACAACACTCACTTTTTTCTGGATGAACGTTCACAGTGCTCAACAAATGACTCTGGTATACCTGCTGTTCTGCCTTCAGCCACACACAACTATACCTTCTGCTTCTGATTCCCTGCAGACTTTAGAACAAGCAAACCAAAAAACCATCCTACAGGAAGACCCATCAAGCACCTCCCTTTCTCAGTCTTCCTTCTGCAAACATCAACCAAGGAAACCTTTCTGGTCGGTTTACTGACCTCACTTCAGCTTACACTTCTGTACAGGAGCTGCCAACAGCAGGAGTCTCCACGGGGTTCTCTGTCACTGCCACCTCCCACTATGTCTATTGTACACATGTACTTTCCCTTTCCACAGGTCTCCAAATTTCCTCCTCCAGTTAATTAATCTTACTGCCATCTTGCAGCCTCTGCAATCCAGAGCCATTGTAGGTGGCAAGTCAAAGCAAGCTGCCTTCATCTGCCAGAGCAGCCACTGAAGAACACCACAGGTGAACCCACCAGCATCACTGTAAACCTTCAGGGTGTTAAGCACTATTTACAGAAGCATTAAACAAAGCCTTCTCCTCAGTTAAACTGATGAATGGGCTTTTCTCCAGGGAAAGGCAAGCTGTCATCTCTGCTCTGGAGGTGCTTCTCTGCATTAAGAACACTGATTACATCAGGCTAACTTTGGGAATGGCTAGAGGTAGAATCATAGAATCGTTAGGGATTGGAAGGGACCTCAAAAGATCATCTACTCCAATCCCTCTGACACAGCAGGATCACCCAGACCAAGTCATAGAATCAGTCAGGGTTAGAAGGGACCACAGGATCATTCAGTTCCTACTCCCCTGCCATGGGCAGGGACACTCCACCCTAGATCAGGCTGCCCAGAGCCTCATCCAGCCTGGCCTTAAACACCTCCAGGGATGGGGCTTCCAACCACCTTCCTGGCCAACCCATTCCAGGCTCTCATGGTGAAGAACTTCCTCCTCACATCCACTCTAAATCTCCCCATCTCCAGCTCTGCTCCATTCCCCCTAGTCCCTTCCAGCCAACGGCCCCGGTGGCCTCCAACCACCCGGTACACTCCTGTAGAGGCAGAGCTGTTCTGGGAGATGAACTGGAAAAACAAACCAAGCCAGTAATGTATCGGCAAAGCCCAAGCTTCTTGAACCAGTCCAGCCCACTGATGGGGGAAATGGTATGAACGATGGAGGGCCAGGCACTAGAGGAGATGGGTGGCAACCACCTTAGCCCGCGCTGACAGCAGTAGAAGCAATCTCTACCCACTCCATACACAACACAGCACTCCTGTAGTACACACAGTACACAACACTCCCCTGTACTACGTCTGCATACACTGCTTTCCACCCCCTCCAGCACCAATCCTACACCACCCTTACAATAGCTTAACACCACAAACCAGGGATAAGAGAGCTTTTGTTTGGGAAACCAAGTCCAGCAAGACCAAATGATCCCTGCTTGTTGTAGGAGGACTGGACTGTATGATCTTTAGGTCCTTTACAACCCAATACAGTCTGTGATCGGCAGCCTCTGAAAAGAAATGCTGATGAAAATGCCTACACAGTAAGTCACCCAGTACACACAGTTTACTTGTGCTTGTCACACAGCCTCTCCCATAAACCTAACAAAGCACTGACACCACCCTCCACGGAGTTTAGAAACGTTCACAAGAGATGAATGATGATTTACAGAGCCTAACCCCACAAGTCAGAACACACTCCATAGTGCAGTGCATCAGGTGTGAGTCAGGTACTAACAGTCTGATCCTCAGGAGCACTCATTTGTGAACTCCAGGGGTTAGGCTGTTTAAAACAGGTGACACTTGAGCCAGTTCAGTGCTGCTTATCCACCAGAACTCTCACACATTCTCCCCAGCACCCAGAATTAGCTATTACACCAAGAAGCATAGATGTCCATAATGATTATAAATATCATTTCACACACGTGATGGAACTTTCAATACAGCCTAAACTCTTCAGATATATTAATTTTAAAGCCTGAACCAACAATTTAGGATTTCCCTCTAAGCTGCAGGTTTCTCAAGTCAATATTTGTAAATTATGTTTCGTGTTTCCAAGGAAACCAAGTGGGTAATACTTCTGGCAAACAGCCTCCCTACTACACTCTCCATGGCCCCCGGACTCACAGAACTTAGTCTGACAAAGGAAAGAAGCTCCACTTTTTCTTACATCTTACGAAGAAAAACCCAGCAGCCTGCAGAAGCAACTGGAGCAAGGTACACAGAAATTTCTTTACACCTATGGAAATCCTTGTGGACTCTGCCATCTGAGGCACCCTTGTATTCATAGAATCATTAGGGATTGGAAGGGACCTCAAAAGATCATCCAGTCCAATCCCTCTGACACAGCAGGATCACCCAGACCAAGTCATACAGTCAGTCAGGGTTAGAAGGGACCACAGGATCATCCACTTCCAACTCCCCTGCCACAGGCAGGGACACTCCACCCTAGATCATACTGGCCAGAGCCTCATCCAGCCTGGCCTTAAACACCTCCAGGGATGGGGCTTCCAACCACCTTCCTGGCCAACCCATTCCAGGCTCTCACCACTCTCAGAGTGAAGAACTTCCTCCTCACATCCACTCTAAATCTCCCCATCTCCAGCTCTGCTCCATTCCCCCTAGTCCTGTCGCTACCTGACATCCTAAATAGTCCCTCCCCAGCCTTTTTGTAGCCCCCTTCAGATCCTGGAAGGCCACAAGAAGGTCACCTGGGAGCTTCCTCTTCTCCAGACTGAACAGCCCCAACTCTCTCAGTCTGGCCTCACAGGAGAGGTGCTCCAGCCCTCTGATCATCCTCGTGGCCCTCCTCTGCACTCGCTCCAGCACGTCCACGTCCTCCTTGTAATAAGGGCTCCAGAACTGGACGCAGTCCTCCAGGTGGGGTCTCACCAGAGCGGAGTAGAGGGGGAGAATCACCTCCCTCGACCTGTTGGCCACACTTCTCCTGCTGCAGCCCAGGACCCAGTTTGCCTTCTGGGCCACAAGTGCACACTGCTGGCTCACACTGAGCTTTTCATCCACAGGCACCCCCCAGTATTACTCAGCTTTTCTATGTGTTATTCCCAATGGTAGATCTAGAAGTGTCCAAGGCAGCTTTACGCTCATTTTACACTAACAAAAAGAAGGCTCTTCTCAAACGACCTCCAAATCATCAGTCAGTACATCGTGTACCTATGGAAGCCCGAACACCTCTCACCACCCTCTTCATCAATGTATTATGCACGTCATGGTAAAGTTCAAGTGTTGATGAAGACAGAGGCCAAACCTAGGGTCAGAGCAGCGCGCTGGAACAGAACTTGATCTTTTCTATTGTTTTTCTTGACAGAGATTTAAGGCACGACTAGCCTACTGCATCTGGCCAACAGAAAATCAATGGTGAAGAGCACAATCAAAGTGATTTTGTTGATGGGATCTTTCGAGGTCCCTTCCAACCCCTAATGATTCTGTGATCTTTGGGAAAAACCAAGACTATCAGCAGAGCACCAATGCCATAGCATCTCACTGACTGGAGAAGAGGGAAAAAGTGACATTAAGTAGAAATAACAAACCTCTGAATTCCACATCGATGAAGACTTAAAACTTTAAAACAAAATACCTGCAACGGTACTTTTGAGCTGCTGACCACAGAAGACAGATCAAAGCAACAAAGAAACTCATCTTCCTGTCTGTTGGCAGTTCTGCAAGACTTCTGCTTCTAAAAAGGCAGAGAATGTCCTTTTAAATTACATACTTGAAGAGCATTATGTGTCCAAACATCCCTGCTGATAAACAAAGACTCTGAAGCATCATCGGAAGGACCCAGAAGAGACAAATACACATCAAACTTCCACATCTGCTCCAGCAACTGTTTAATACACAAAACACATACCCAGAGATCCTCATGTTCTTGGACTTTGTGTAGCAGCCAAACTCAACGGTGGATAAGGCACAGATGCCCTACAGTGGCTCAGGGCCACAACAAAGGCACCAGTCCTTCATTCAAGAGACCACGTCAACCTCCTTCTGAGGTAGCAGGCACCAAGCCAAATCCAGGGACTTTGGCTAGAACAACATTTACTGCAACAAATCTGCAACCTACAAAGATCCACATTCAAGAACCACATAAAACAAACTCTCCTTCTCAATAAGCCTAGAAATAACCAGAAGACTCTTGACTTAACAACAGAGCATTGCTCAAAGAACAAAAGACCTCACACAATGCTCCAAGCATCGCATCTGCACCATGAGCTTCCAAGGTGAGCAGGGAGCTGTTCTCCCACAGTGAAAACCAATTCCTGCCTTACAAAACATCTCAAAGCTTCACCCAGCTAAGAAATGTCATTCCAGAACTAAAGACAGATACCAGCAATGGACAAGATCTGCAGTAGACACTAAGTAGTGGAAGAGAAATGAAGAGAAACCCACGCTGCACATGAAGTATATTCATCAGCACAGAGCTTTCAAAAAATCTGAAGTCACTACGGAGAACAACAGCATTTCATTTTGTTAACAAAACATGCAGACATCTTTGATCTTCGTGGGCTATTTGTGTCCTCCCCCTACTGTTTTAATTTAGTGGTTTCTCTCCCCTGTAACCTGCTTTCATCCCAGAGAAGGGTGACTCACACAGAAGCCAACAGCACAACTGGGAAATAGTTAGGAAAAATGAGAAACACTCTCCCGAGATCCCGGAGCCAGAATAAACACAAGGACACCTACCAAAGGCAGCCCTCACTCCACGTGCAAGGAGAGGAAAAGACCCAAGAGACCCTCCTGCTGCACTTCAAGTGAAGTCACGATCACCCTCAGTATCAGATGTCCCAGTTACGTAAGAGCAGGTCACAAAACACCTTGAGGTCACTCGACAGCCTGACCTAAACAGAAGAAATGGAGCTGCTGCCCACGTGGCAACTGGTGATGTACCCCTCATTCTCCCAAAGACAGAACAAGTGACCACGTGCAGCTTCAGCTGCCCACTGCACTAACCAGGAAATCAAGGGGCTACTGCCTCACTGCCACGTTTTCAGTAACCACGGCAGTAGACCTCCAGCAGAAATTCAGGGCTCCACAGACCTAGAACATACTAGGTCATCTACAACATGAAAATGGACAATTAAAGGATGGCTGCTTTTACATTCAGAATTGTGTGTAATGGAAACTCACCTGCCTTTAAAATAAAAGGAAAAACCCTTCAAAGTAAAAAAAGATAAAAAGGCTGAGAGACGTCGCACGGAGGAAATAAGAGCAGCATCACCGGTTAAGAACAGCAAACATGTGAAATTCCACATCAGTAAAAAGTGGAATCTTATTAGCCTTTGCAGAGAAAGGGTTTTAAGCTAATGACTGTAAATGCTTCAGGCTCACATTTCTTTGCCATGTGAAGAGCTGTACTCAAAGTTCAACAACTCCATGAAGAGCTGTTCAGCAGTTCCACTCACACCACCACTGGACTATAAGGGGCTATTTCTTCATTAACTGATGGTTCATGTAGAACATACAAATCATTAGTGGTAGCCTAATGAGTGAAAGTACAAGCCGACATCAAGCACCCCACTGGAAGCCTAAAGATGACACTGCAGCACGCACAGAGTTGTCAGAAGGAAGGACTGGAGCACATGCAGTGAGTGACCAGCGGTTGACTGGATTTTACATTCCAGTAAATGTTCCCCACAGACCAATTAGTTAACGGTGTAAGAAATCTACACAAGATCAGCTTCATCATGTATTTCACTTTCTAGAAGAAACAGAGAAGTAAACAGCCATTTGGATTTCCCTGGAGAGCCTAAGGAGATACTGCTTTGGCAGAGTCTCCACTGCACTTTGGATGTATTTCTAGCGCACCCCACCCGGTTCCGGTTCACTTTTGGGCAGCTTGAAGTGTTAATAGAACCTTCCTTCTGGCTGGCACTTTCTGGTTTCCTGACTTGCCACACAGGGCTACATCACATAGTAGCCCTTGTTCCCAACCCCAAGCCCTTCTCGCAGAATCTGAACCAGTTACATCAACGAGCAGAAAGAAAAGCAGAGCAGCCAACAAACTTCCTTTTGGAGCAGCAGGAAGGGAATTGCTTTTCCAGTTGTACTATTTGTTGGGAAGTCTGCATCCTATAGCATTTTGTCTGGCTAAGTGGAGTTATCACACCAAACAGAACTACACAAAGCTGGCAAAAATTATTGTCACCTTGCTTTGGCTATTAGTTGCCATTTCAAGCAGAAAGAAAAA
This sequence comes from Rhinopomastus cyanomelas, assembly GCA_013400115.1. Lineage (NCBI taxonomy): Eukaryota > Metazoa > Chordata > Aves > Bucerotiformes > Rhinopomastidae > Rhinopomastus > Rhinopomastus cyanomelas. The sequence continues at coordinate 995,890 of VXBP01008587.1, forward strand.
AGAGTGAGCAGAGAGACAGAGTAGTCTGCAAAGGGCACCACGAGTTAAGCACACTAAACACCGAGCCTGGGCAACCTTCAGCCAACAAGGATCATACTTGAGATACAACACATTGAATGGACATGTCCAAAAAGGCACCTGAGAAACGGGGTGTCTTCTCAGCTGTGTCATCAGCTGAGAAGTTCAATATCTGAGGTGGTTATTCTCATAACTGGCTTCACAAAGTGAGAATCAATGGCTACTCCTACCTTTGTTTAATACTCCCAGAAGGAGCCAGGGAACCAAGGGTGCCCCAAAATCCAGTAGAGAAATGGATTGTTTCCTCTAACACATGTTATAATGCAAAATTCTCACTATTCAACAAAATTACATGTGAAATTATGAAACCAGTTCACATTCCTTCTTCCATCCATTCTCAAGCTGTGGAAGTTACAACAAAACTACTAACCTGATAAAAATCACAGATTAAATGAAACTGAAATTGCAATAAGCAGGTATGTAAGAGGGTACCTTCTTCCTCACAGCTTACTCAGCCACCGCAGACCAGTAACTAGCTTAATTCACAGGCAAATGTGCTCTACCAGGAGCAAAAGAACCACAGAACATAAGGGATTGGAAGGGACCTCGAAAGACAGAATCATTAGGGATCGGAAGGGACCCCGACAGATCATCCAGTCCAATCCCCCTGCCACAGCAGGATCACCTCACTGGAGAAGTTATGGAATCAGAATCACTCAGGGTTGGAAGGGACCACAGGATCATCCAGTTCCAACCCCCCCCAGCACAGGCAGGGACACCCCACCTTAGACCAGGCTGGCCAGAGCCCCATCCAGCCTGGCCTTAAACACCTCCAGGGATGGGGCCCCAACCACCTTCCTGGGCAGCCCATCCCAGGCTCTCAATCATCTAGTTCAACCCCCCTGCCAGAGCAGGATCACAAGAAACTAGGTAACGGTGCTTTTCTGTTCCAGTCTTAACCCAAACACGCGATACCTACCAGTTCTAAAACTCTCAAGGATACTCTAAACAGAAACCATGAATTTTGAGAGAAACCACGCATTATTTTTCATTTCTTTAATATAAAAGTTAGTTTTAAACACATATACTTAACATTCTTTTTAAATAACTTGGAACATTAGAAATACTAATAAAATAATTTCAAGTCTGTTTTCTACCATTTACGAGTTCAGATCTCCAAGTGCAGTTGACAATGTCAGTAGTAAAATTAAAGCATCTGGTAAATAAGAAAGACATCAGCCACATCGTAATATTAAATACACAGCAATTAAAACTCAGTAAATTAGGATCAATTTTTTTACTATCTAGGAAAGCAAACGCTGCATTCTCTCAGCTAAACCTTTGACCACGCTCTGCACAAAGACTGTTCCACCCGCTGTCAGCACACCAAATGTCATTTACTGGACAGATGTCACTGGGAATGGAAAAATCAGTAAGAACAAACCAAACGAGATTTAAACTGAGTGTTTAAATCAAGTTTTCCTGCTGCTACTTTAAAGTCAAAATGATTTAAATCAATTCACCCTCTTCAACAGCCACAAATTAAAACACTGTTCAATTATGCAAAGTCTGAAAATGAAGACGGAGAAGAAATTGACAGGAGACTGGCTGACCACTCACTTAAGAGACAGAGGTATAACAAGGTTAAGTGGCTGGAAGCCAAATATATGGATAAATTCAGGGTACAAATGATGCATAGAGATTAGAGTAATTATAACCAGAGCAGCTTTCCAACGACAGCAGTTGATTCCCCACTGCATCAAGGCTTTTACATTACAACCATGTGTTCACAAAGCATTTCAGCTCCAAGAGACCATGCAGGCCAAGGTGATGCTCTACTGATAGCATTATTGAAAATGAATTAGATGAGCACAAAGGTCTTCTCTGACCTTCGAATCGATGAACGTCCAATCTGCTCTCATGCTGAGATCTCATATTTCTTCTCACTTCACCAAGTCCTGCCCTCAGTGATTATAACTTCATCTGACTCTACAGCACGATGGTTCTGCTATTTGCTTAAACTCCCAACACCTCCACCACCAAAAGGCTTTGGACAGGACCAGCCGCCGTGAGAAACCATCCTTCAGGATGGCGCTGAACTCGAAACGCAGCTTCACTGTTAACACCCCACGCACATACTTTTTTGAAGCCTTTTCACAAAGTCGTTGCAGGTTTAAACTGTATTTTACACACTACTTTATGGAGGGTATGACACAGAGAATTAAATCCCCCTCTCAACAGAAGCCTCTGTGCTTAGGTAGGAAATTGCTGGGCAGATTGCTAGGAATGTCTGCATCAGGCAACAAAAGCTGGGATGAGTTTTAAAGCAGAACAACTTAGAGGTACTCCTAAACCACTGAACTAAAAGCTCAGCTTCAAACTCTAAGCCTCCTCACCAACACACAGCATTAGTCGGGTCTCCAGTATCATCTCCAGGACTGATATCACAAACTGGGAGAACAAATTGAACTCAGCATCTGTGGCTCAAGTTTGCTCACCCAGGCAGAAATCCTTGAAAGTCTCTGTAACTTACACATTGGTTAAACGCAGCTTCAGGGTCTCACTACTTCTACAGCATTCACAAGGCTGTCAAGACACTTTAAGGACACGATTCTCATACCTGAAATGGTTCATAAAAGCCATGGTCTAACTATTCAACTTGTGAACTTAAATCGTTGTGACGACTGATGAATGCTGACTGGGATTACTGGTTTAGATCACGTCAAATTATTGCCATTAGCATGTGTCTCATTTTTGACACTCACTTCTGACACCTCCTATCAAAACTACAGAGTTACAGAGCACCATTGATTAGAAGAGATTTTTAACATCATCAAGTCCAACCTCCAACCTTGCAAGTTTTTGATGTAAAAATTTTGAGGACAGACAATTCAGTTTTATACAATCTTAGAATTGGGTTGGAAGGCTTCCCCAAAGTTCATCCGGTCCAAGCCCTCTCAAGCAAAAGCAGGGACATCTCTAGATTGCTCAGAGTCCCATCAAGCCTGACCCTGAATGTCTTCAGGAATGGGGCCTCCAGCACCAGTCTAGACAACAGGCTCCAGTGATCCTCATATTAAAGAGCTTTTCCCTAGTGTCCAGTCTGAATCTACCCTTTCCTAGCTTAAAACCATAACCCCTTGTCCTATCATGACATGCTCTTGTGAAGAGTTCTTCCTCAGCCCTCTTGTGTATGAGAATGCTTCCACATTGCTTTCACATGTCTAATAGTCAACCCCTATGAAAAGATGACATTTTCACAGAATGCTGCAGGTTGGAGGGGACCTCAAAAGATCATCAAAGTCCAACCACCCCTGCTGCAGCAGGGTCAGCCTACAGTACTGTCTCAAGATATGCTGTCCTACATGGGGGTCAAAGCCATGACCCCAGGAAATCAGAGTCCCATGCTCTGCCAACTGAGACAGCTATCCCTCATTTAGAACTGAATCACAGAATGGTTTAGGTTGGAAGGGACCTCAGAGATCATCTGGTTCCAACCCCTACTGCCACATGCAAGGGCAATCTCTATGTATTACACCACATCATATCTAAGGTGCCAGCCCGGACACCAGACTGACCCTGGCTTGCTCTGAGTCTGCTGAAAGACATTTCAGCATCCCACAGCCACACACTGAGGAGCATCCTCAACCAGTCTGCTCCACTTTGGCCAGACAGAAGCCATCATAGAAAAATGTGCTCTCAGGAAGACAGCCCCGCTCAGGAGGCTTGGTAGTTAGAGGCTGAACTCAGAAAGCACCCCTTATGCAGAGCAAGTGGCAATTTTATGCATGTATATAAATGTTATAAATAACTTCAGAGGCCACTGGCTTCTTCAGACAGAGGTGGGGGAACAGCACTTAAAGTTCTGACAAAATGAAGGCAGCTTTAAAATAATCCAGATCGAGAAAAGAGTGGCTGGAAGTAACAATTAAAGAGGCTCTCTAATGACAAGACACCGTTCCACTCAGGGCACTCATCACTGTAAGAGTTACAGCACGAAGAACAGGATGAGTTAGGCTCCTCTTTTTGGGAAGGGAACATATTTGATCAAGTTATCCACCAGAACCGACTCAGGCAAGTGTTGATGATTGCTGTGCACAGACTCAAGCCTCCCATCCCTGCCCAGCTCACATGCAACATGTGAAACATGAAGGACGACACATCTCCAGCAAGCACAAAATAAACTCCTCTTCCGTGCTGGCTGGGGTGCAAAGAAAAAACAAACTTATTAAATCTCACGTTTTTCAATTTGTGCTGTTTATATTTCATTGTTCAGTGTGACTACTGCAAACTTTACCCCAACAGAGTGAGAGCCAAGAATCACACATCTATGACCATGTCAAAACAGCAGGTCCATAATTATTGAGACATGCTCTCCAGCAAAACGTTGATTTAGCTGAATATAGATCTTGAAAGTATAAGTGAAAATTACAACACTTTCCAAAATAGCAGCACCCAAATCTGCCTGCTAACCAGACTGAGTTTGCATGCTCTCCCTCTCAAAAGGGGAAAAATAACCTACTTTGCTCAATTTTTCCTTTGCCAAGTTCTGTAGGGTACTGTTCATGCTAACCATCCCCTTGGTTAGATGGAACCAGTTAAAAATGAAGACTCCTTGTGACCACTGCCAACTTATAGGGTCTGGAATGCTTTCCCCTACACCCCTCTTTTTATTAAAATAAAAAATAATTAATTTCTAACTTAACACAGATTTTGCTGCAACTTAAGGATTCTCTGAATAAGAACCTGGAAGAGTTCCAACTACTGTCCAACACTTACAAAGCCTTTAAAGTGTCATCAATCACAGCTCTTTACATGCTCTTCTACCCAGACCTAAAGACTAACTCAACTAATTTATGGCAGCATTACACACTCAAAATAAAGACATATACCAAAAAAATAGGTCTGTATTACTCAAAGTCAAATCCTGCTCAGACTCATGCCAAATGTTCTTACATAACACTCAGAGCCATTATGTGGGGCTTTTTTTGTAACTAGGAACAACTGGCAGCTGATACCACTAATCCCAAGCGTTCCCAGTGGCTACCTCAGATGACAACGTGCTGCGTCTGCTACAAAAAGGCATCGTCAATTTTTAAGACCATCTGAAAACACTGTTCCCGTGGAAAGAAGACCTAACAACCATGGTAAATGCAAACCCTACAGTTATTCCTTGAAATTAATGCCACAAATTTATAACAGTGCATTAATAGACATAAAACATTTCATCTGAAAAGACTGATTTTAAAGTTTTGGAGAACGCAACAGTCCCTTTGGATAGTTTGGTAGCGAAAATAAAGCTCAAGAATTCAGAATATTTTACTCTGAAAGATTCTCCCTCAGGGATTCACAGAAAATGACAAGAAACTGGTGGGGGTATGTAGTTGCCTTTACCAACGTCAATGCCAGTCTGCTGAGACTTGAAATACCCCGAGAATTACAGTTCACTCATGTTCAAGAAGGTCTCCAGAGCTCACAGGCAGCACTCTGGAACTCCATTAACAGACCCAAACTTCTTTCCAGTCAGCTTGAGCTCTCAACACATCATCTGCATCAACCCGGTCAGCCAGCATCTCTGCTCTGGAGCCTTACAGGCTTACCCCAAGGTCAATGCGAGAAGCAAAGAGTTGCAACACCACCAGCAGCAAAACTCTTCCTGAAGAGGCAGTCACAGAATCATCATGGCTGGAAAGGACCTCCAGGGTCATCGAGTCCAACCTTTTCTCCTAGTATCTAACCACTAGACCATATCCCCAAGTGCCGCGTCCACTCGTTCCTTAANTGGATGTCCATCAACTACTACTGCTACATGCACAACCTTGTGCTCTTCACAGCTCTGACCACTGAACAACACCCCACAATAATCAAGAATTACCTCTTTACCAGCTTACAAGGGCAGCAACAAAGTGGCCATCCTAGGTGACATCTGACAGAACCAAGCCCAGGACTCGGGTCTCCCACAGGATGCATCATGCGGTCAGTTATCCCCACTGCAGCACTGATGTCCAAGGTCACGCGTTTGATTGTTCTACGGTTAAACAACGAGAACACACTCGCCCCACAGCCAGGAACACAGCTCAGGATTTCTGAGTCCTATCATTACTCTGCTCTGCAGCAAGCACAGTGCCAGCCCTTAGCAAAGGCTGGTTCAGAGAGAGGGCAAAAGCTTGCTCCTGCTCACCAGACATTCCTTAACTCAAGTGCTGCTGGTCTGCGCTGCAGCTCCAAGAGCCTGCCAGTGCCAGCACCCCACTGAAGCATGACAAACACCACTGCACACCAGGGCATCTGTTTCAAGAAAAAAAAATAATTATAAAAAAAAATCTATGAACAAATAAACAAACTGGGAGATTATGAAAACACTGGCATTGCTAGGATTGCACTCGGAGCTGCACAGTGTGCAACTGTCTCCGCAAACTTTACTCAGCCCTGGTGACCCCAAACCACCCAACTTCAGTTCTGATACCCCTTAACTTTTTCATCCTTGCAATTTTACTGGACAACAAATAATCGCAGAGCAAATACCTAGACAAGCTCCAACCTTGCACCTACAGCTGAAGGGGCTCCTCTGACACAGAAGCTGATGTGCACAGATGTGGAAGAAAGTCCGGAGGAGGCACAGAGCCCCTGATTATATTTCACTTTATTCACGTGTTCACTCCCAGGTTTTACAATGCATTTTAGTTGAAAGACACCAGGACGGCTCATGCCACCATCCCTTCCCAAAAACACTGCAGAAATAGTTACAGGACCAAGACACACCACAGTCTGTCTTCTCCACAACACATTGTCCTGCAACAGGCATGGGTGCATTAAAACAAAAAAACCCAAAACTTAGAATCATCAGGGATTGGAAGGGACCTCAAAAGATCATCTACTCCAATCCCCCTGCCACAGCAGGATCACCCAGACCAAGTCATAGAATCAGTCAGGGTTAGAAGGGACCACAGGATCATCCAGTTCCTACTCCCCTGCCATGGGCAGAGACACCCCACTTGTACATTGTAATGTGAGTTTAAACCAAAGTCTAGATCATACTTTCCACCTAATACCAGGCCATTTCACACTGATCTCAAGAAAGGAAAGTCCACACAAACCCAGTGGTACATCCAGCGTACACTGACTGCTCCACAAAGCCATGTTCACTCCTCCTCTCGTGTCTGCCTCCCAGTATTATTTTAAGAACTGCCTGCCACCAAAAGGTTAGTAAAACTAATTAAAGAATATTCTACCAGTTTTGCATCATAGTTATTGCTTGGGAGCAAACTTGAGAGCACAGTCTCAGAATAAACCTACTAGTCACACTAAGTTTGCTGAAGTATGAGCAAGTTCATAGATTTTAAGGGCAACAAGTCTACGTAGACCTTCTGCATGGAAGAGCTTCCAAATACACACACACAGCACCACCAAAGCACAGGGCCTGGGGTGTGTGTTTGTTTTTTTTATATAAACACACACAGCAAAAGAGACTGCAGAGCCATCCCCACACTGGTCCAATTTCACCCACACTTGCAACAGTGTGACACACATACTTGGTCTAGTCAACTCTCCAGCCAAGTTTACCAACACAGTTCTATGCCGAACTGTAAACAATCATTCTGACACTGAATCCCCAAAATCTTGTGGCATTTAGTACCAAGTTAAAACAAACATCATCAGTCAAGAGCTGAAGTTCAGTTGTTCAACAGTGAGCAAGGTTACTTGGAGCTTTCTCCACTGATGAAGAACGTTGGGAGCTTTCTCAGAGCACACCTTGCACAACCAGAACAGAAGAACCACCACCTGACTGCCCAATACTTCACATCCCAGCAAGCTTATCAGATGCTTTCCTTAGCTGGGGAAAGTGAGCGGCTTGTGTTGGCAGCTCCTCCTCTTTCAAAGACACACAGCTGCAGCTGTAGTAAACAACCACCAGTCAGGAGCTGAGAAGGTCAAAGTCTCAGTGCTGCATCCATTTCAGCTTCTCTAAAATGAAATTTCCATTGCAAGAAAGTAATGTTTGGCTTCATTTGGCAGTTGGAACAAGTTAAAACAAACCAAAGTCATCCTCCAACAAAATACGTGGAGATCCAATACTTCAGAAGCCCTAAGCAAAACACTTCAGGAGAAATATCTCCCCAGCTTTATCAATACACAAACACCTCACAGAGGTCTAGTATTTGACTGGAACAAAAGACCTGCCTAAAACCAACACTGTACCGATGAGACCTGTTACACAAGGCAAATGGTACTTAGGGAAGGAGTAAAGAGGTTGCCCACCCTGAAAAGCAGTGCCACTGGCCACGCAAGGTTCGCTGAGGTAATCAGGCACAGCCTGGAGCACAGAAGCAGCTACAGCACTACACCTTCAGGAAGGCCGGTGGAAGCAGGCATCACCCAGCAGTGATGAGTCGTCACACACCCCCCCCTTTCAGATTTTGGGCAGTTTATAAAGCAAACAAGGAGAATGGCCTCCTAGCACAGAACCCTGCACTGAATTATGAAGATGTGCCCCCCCCCCCATGGCGTGGCAAAGGGCTCCCCAAGCACCCAGGATTGACATCTCTCATCTTTCATCACTGACCACGTTTCTGTTTGTATTTAATATTGGTGAGCACTGTCACACACCTTGGCCTGGGAGAAGAGCAAGACAGTCCCTATGCAGTCCAAGCCCTTGACCAACCCCGCTCTACCACCTCCTGGGGGGAGGGAGAGGATGTCAAGCTTCCTCTAATCTGAAGCAAAACGTTCAGGTCTGGCTTATCCCGACAGAAACAGCTGGCAGAGGACTCCACGATCAGCCTTCCCTGGAATCTCAAAGTTTATTTTTAAAAGTTGTTATGCACAGTCTTCATGGGATCTCGGGGGCCTTTCCAGCAAAGNCTTCCAGAGGTGAAGAGGTTTCTCTAAGGAAAGATGCTCTGCAGACTGTGTACAGCGGTGCCCCCTCCCCTGGGTTCAAGGTACCAGATGCAGGAAAAGGAAGGGGGGGAGTTGAAAAAATNCAAAAGACCTGCCTAAAACCAACACTGTACCGATGAGACCTGTTACACAAGGCAAATGGTACTTAGGGAAGGAGTAAAGAGGTTGCCCACCCTGAAAAGCAGTGCCACTGGCCACGCAAGGTTCGCTGAGGTAATCAGGCACAGCCTGGAGCACAGAAGCAGCTACAGCACTACACCTTCAGGAAGGCCGGTGGAAGCAGGCATCACCCAGCAGTGATGAGTCGTCACACACCCCCCCCTTTCAGATTTTGGGCAGTTTATAAAGCAAACAAGGAGAATGGCCTCCTAGCACAGAACCCTGCACTGAATTATGAAGATGTGCCCCCCCCCCCATGGCGTGGCAAAGGGCTCCCCAAGCACCCAGGATTGACATCTCTCATCTTTCATCACTGACCACGTTTCTGTTTGTATTTAATATTGGTGAGCACTGTCACACACCTTGGCCTGGGAGAAGAGCAAGACAGTCCCTATGCAGTCCAAGCCCTTGACCAACCCCGCTCTACCACCTCCTGGGGGGAGGGAGAGGATGTCAAGCTTCCTCTAATCTGAAGCAAAACGTTCAGGTCTGGCTTATCCCGACAGAAACAGCTGGCAGAGGACTCCACGATCAGCCTTCCCTGGAATCTCAAAGTTTATTTTTAAAAGTTGTTATGCACAGTCTTCATGGGATCTCGGGGGCCTTTCCAGCAAAGGTTTTTCTACGAGAGAGCGCAAGAACACGTGGAAATAGTACCACTGAGTATCGCTAGGGTGAAAAAACCTAAAACCACAACCCCATTTCCCATCCCCCCCCTTCTTTAAACACCTGATATTGCCTCACTATCAGAAACCAAATAGCGTCTCCCACGTCCTAAAACTCCTGCCCAGCCTCTCCAGCGCACATGTAATCACTCCAACACCCTGTGGCGTATCTCCTCCTCAAAAAACCTCCCGCAGCTCGGGGATAGAAAACACAGTCCTCTTCAGATGCTCAGTTCTCTTTAAATACTACTGACTACTGCATGAACGGCGGAGGGGGGGTCTGGGGGNTTCTGGCCGCAGCGTGGGTGAGCGGGGGGTGGGGTGCGCATGGGTGCTGCTCCCCGGGTGCTGAGGGTGATGTCATCCCACCAGGCTCCAGCCCGGGCACCTGCCGGCTGCGACGCGGCGGCAGTTCCAAGCGGCTGCCAAAGCCTCCGGCACCACCGGGAGAGTGGAAGTGGAGGGGAGGGGGGGTTGGGAGGAGAAATTAAAATCATGAAAATATTCATCCGCATGCGATGTCTGCCCTCGCTACGCGTGGCCGGGTCGCGGCGATCGGTGACAGCGCGCTAGCAGCCAGCGATTTCAAGTTGGTTGCGTCCCATTAGGAAGAGAGTCCCCCTGGCCCAGCCCGATTTAAAATAAATAAATAAACAGGAACAAGCAGACGCGATTTATGCGGCCTTACGTCATCAATAAAATGCTCGTATCGCCCCATCTGTGACCTATCCGGCGCAGTCGCTAATGCCGCGCTAAGACCCCTTCGCCGTTCCTCTACACTGCGGAGTTGCAGAAAATGGAGCCCATCCGCGCTGCAAGAGGGCTGCCTCGCAAAGTTGCTGCCAGCGTCTCACCTGCCGCGGCGAGGCAAAAAGGGAAAGGTAAAAAACAAAAATTAAAAAAAAAAAAAAAACAACCCTAGAAAAAATTTAAAAGAAATTTAAAGTGAAAATCTAAAATAAAAATTTTAAGTGAAAAAATTTAAATTGAAACATTTTAAGAATAAAATGATAAAAAAATTAAAAGGTAAAAAATTAGACGGTAAAAATAAAAATACAAATTAAAATGTAAAAATAAAAATAAACGTAAAGTAGTAATAAAAATTCGAAATAGCAATAGGAATAAAAATTAATAAGAAAATAAAGTAAAAAAGAAAGATTAAAAATAAAGATTAAAAATAAAAATTAAAAAATAAAATGTAAACATAAAAAGTTAAAAATAAAAATAAGAATAAAATTTAAAGAATAAAAATATAAAGGAGAATTAAAAATGATAAAATAAAAAATTTAAGGATAAAAATAGATATAAATAAAAAATTAAAGAGGACGAATGGAGAATCCCATACATTTCATGATGGATAATTACAAAAATAGTAATAACTGGATTTACTTACTCATTCAGGGGGTTTGCCAAAAGCTATCAGGGGCTGGTTTTTGTTTGGTTTTTTTTTTTTTTACAAGCTCGGTGTTACACCCCGACGCAAGTGAACTTCTCATCGGTGCCTCCTACCAAACTGCTCCTCCTCGTACCTGCTCCCTAAAGCGCGTAAAAGATTTTCCACGCGAGCCACGGGGGGAAAAAAGAAAAAAAACTAAACCAAAAAAAGCCGAACCCCCAAGAACCAAACCCCAGAACAACCGCCGCCTGGAGCAGAGCATCACGTCCCTGCAAACCGTGGGGGAGGGAGAAATATATAAATATAAAACCAAACCATCATCTGGTTGCTCCTAGCCGCCTCCCCCATCACCCTCCCCAAAAAATCCCGCACCGCGGGCAGGAGGCGGACAGGAGCCCAAATTTGTGGGACCAGCCCAAATTCCACCCGAGCCCAGCCCCGCAGGGGTTTTCCCTCCCTCCCCCCGACTCCAACCCCGGAGCAAACGACTCCTGTTGGAGCGAGTGTTGTATTCTACACCAGGTAGTTATTTTGGGGATCAGGTGAACACAACGTTACACCCCATCTATACTCCTGCCCCCCGCCAGCGACCCCGCCGAGCCCCCCCGGCTCCAGTCACACTACAATTTATAATCCGTGTCTAAATATTTATTTCTATATGTTACTCCCTCCCCGCCCCCCCAAAAAGAAAAGGCGCAG